>JBBPSL010000111.1:0-31742 GCA_038093555.1 Butyriboletus appendiculatus
TCCATTAAGGTGGTGTGAGTCTAGGCTTACTAGCACAAGCGTCACTTTCGAGAGTCAGGGCGCTCGAATGCCTCGCGGCGGGAGGTTGATGTAACACTATCGTGGATTGACCTATGTATTCTCGAAACGATATACCCAACGAATCTGTGCGCTACGAGGTCCGCAAAAATGAATGTTTTGCATGCAAGTCGCAGGTCCGTGAAGGGGGAGTGTGCACTGGCGGGGTAGGGATGGTCCGGATCACACGCAGAGGCCCTCGTCACCGAACACCAGGAGTCCACACTCGATTATGAGAAGAGTAAATTCAGAGTCTTGTGAGCAATCTGAACAGATAGATACATATATCGATTAACGATGTTTCATAGACCTCGAGACAGCTTCGATCGACTCTTCGCCGCCTTCCACGGGATGTAGATGGCCAAAGCGGCGACCATGGATATCGAGCGAAGATAAGTACTACTTACATGCGCACTTATAAGATGACACGGAGCGGAGGATAAGTCATCTTGATGGGGTAATTGATTGGTTGGAAGGATCGAGTTTGACGACCAGGCACGACGCAACGACAATTCAAAGCTCCGTGTGGAGTATGCCATCCTGATAAAGGGACAGCTGTGGACTCGCTCTTACATTTTACGGTCACCATCATCATCTCGCTGATGGTCGTGTTCAATCAAAGTATTGAAAGGTTTCCTGCGAGCTCCAACTTGGCACGAGAAACTTGCCCCACGAGAACGTCAGACTGATTATTGATATGGATATGCGATCCAGTGAACGGTACACCAAAAGCATGGAGACTTTGTGATGATTCGCCACGGAGTGAAGTAGGTTGTGGAACCCAGGCCACTGAGGTCATTACATGCAAGTGAGCTCGCACAGATACGCCTGTCTTGCATACATCAATTGTCTCCACCTACCAATCGTAGGTAGTTGGTGGCCCCCTATGTGATAATCTCGTAGCTTGCAGCTGAAGGTAATGGTGCTGGGACGAGCAACTGATGATGGCGGGGACAATATGGCGCGCTGACGAAGACAGTCGCGTTGGCCTGGGTCGCCGGGGTCTCACGCATCAACCTCTGACCGCCAACTACGACGTCCACCACATCAACGACATGGCGTTCTCGCTGGACTTTGCGACACCCGTGAACACAGCACTACTCGTATACATACTGTATTCAGTTCAAAATGTCGTCTTCCCGCCCATCTCAACTCCAAAGGAAGTCCCACACGAGTTCAAGAAGGGCTATTCATGGATGCCTAAATATCATGCACCTACGGTCTTGTTTCAGACCTACACTCCGAAGACCCTCGTGCCCTTTGACGGCAAAAACGGTGGAAGGATTCTACTTGCAATAAACGGCATTGTCTTTGATGTCACCGCAGGGCGAAACTTTTATGGACCTGGTACGCACTCATTCAAATTTCTTTTTTTGCCTGAAGTTGTTAACGTTGCTCAGAGGGTATGTATGGCAACTTTGCGGGTCGGGATGCCTCTCGGGGCATGGCCAAGCAGTCGTTTGACATGGGTATGTTCCCCTATGAGTACTACTCCGTGTATCGCATCACACAGCTTCCATCCCTCAGAAATGTTGACCCCGATCGATCAGCCACTGGACAAGCTCGAGGACCTCCGCCCAGATGAAATGTACGTTTATCCACTCGATATGTATGTACACACATTCTGACGTATATTCCCCAGCGAAAACATGAGAGGTGTGTCGAGTGAAGGCACATCTCGTTCTATCAAGTGTGCTCATCGTTCATCGTCTTTTAGGTTGGATCGAGCATTTTTCGAACAAATATGTGGTTTGTGGCAAGTTGGTGGAGAACGACGCGATATAAGATTCTTGTGCGCACTGGCACACACGCGATGACCTCCGTTAGCTTTAGCTTTGTATCGTCTCGTGGTAGACGTGACATGTATCATATCAATTATCGTTAGACTTTTGGCGTGTATCTTGACCATGTGCCGTTCTACAGACTACCGTGGACATGTCAATCATGAGGGCGCCCCAGTATAACAAGACTCCAATATGAACCAATCAGTTGTCACAAATTACTGTAATTGCCATTTGCACAACACCATATTTTCTCCTTCGTCGGTGAGTACTTGAGTTCTAGCACCACTGCATTGAGATCAACAGCCCCAAGGCCTTGACGCGTTTCTGAATTTCTGCCACCAGCCATCACGATGGACGATGACAATAACTTTTTCAGCAGACTCGATCGCGACGACAACGCATTCCAGAGTCGACTACGGAATGCACCACGCGATGACGACGACGTTCCGATGCCCGCTGCACTACCGTTGTTCGAGGAAGAGGAGGAGGAGACACCACTGCAGCGACTCATCCGACATTGGATGAACGAGCGGCATGCGCCGGACATTCTCCCAGTTGCAGAACACGTTCTGGCCGGACTGCTCGATCATATACGGCGTCAGGTAGGTGAGATGCTACACGCCATCCCTCGTTCAAGCATGGGGTTCATGACGTGCCGTGTTGCAGTCTGAGACTGTTCAGTTGTTGCGGTCCGATCCTTCGTCCTCTGAGGAGGAACACTTTAGGATTATGCTCGCTCAGACAGAGGTCGAGCGAGTCAAGTTTGTCGTCAGATCATACCTTCGCACGAGGCTGTTCAAGGTGAGCAAGATTTCGGTGCCATGTTGCATCGCCCATCCAGCAAATGACTATCGCTTCAGATTGAAAAGTTTGCTCGGTATATAATGACCAACCCTGAGGTCCAACAACGTCTTTCGGAGAACGAAGTAGACCACGCTCGCAGGTGACGAATGTCCTGCCGCACGTATGACAGCCAGTTGACGTTTCCGTTCAGGTTTGCGAGGCTTACTGACCAGCATTTCTACGTCTCAGTCCTGCAAGGTTTGCCGGAAAGCCAACAAACGTTGGACGATAAGACACCTTTTCTTCCCCCGATGAGTGAGTACCAAGATAGATTCAGAATATCTCTGACAAGTACTTGTAGTCGCTGAGCCTGATAAAAACCATGCCGTCTTTATACATGCGCGTCAGACATGTCCGCCGGTGAGATTACCTGAGTGAGTCATTTCTTCGCTCCATCGTGCCAAACAGGAAGTTGACTTTGGCCAGTGGTTCTACCCTGACAATGAATAAAGGACACATCTCTTTAGCCCCTTACTCGGTTGTTGAGCAGCTGGTCATGAGAGGCGAGGTTGAGCTAGTTTAATTAATTTACATGTAGTCTTACCAGGACGAAGGATGGTGTATCGTTTTCGCGTTGAGATATAGTATTTCGTTCAGACTGCCGTCATCTCGGAACGTAGGGTGAATCCTCGTCATCTCGCCAGTCCCCATCCTGGTCTCGATGACTTGATTCCGCATAACCGTCCTTGTCATCGTCCTCATCCATAGCCGTGTCGCCTTCAGGTTCTGATTTTGCGCCTCCTCCAACATCTTCCCCTCCTCCGTCCACATCGGCGTCGCCCTTCTTTTTGCGTCGCTTCTTTTGCTCCCCAGAGGTAGCAGGAGTGCCGTTTTTCTTTCCCTTGCCTCGTTTGCGTTTCGAACCCTCCGCAGCTTCGGCTTCGAGGTCAATAGTTCCACCAGCCGATGGATCCGGTACGGATTCCACGATCTCCTTCAAAAAGTCTAGCATCTCCGTCGTTTCAACAGCATGTTTTCTGGAGGGACACGTTCACAGTGATCACAAGAGAGGGGGGGTGAGGGGGAAACAGAGAGACACATACAGATGGTACGCCTCGACCTTCTTTGCGCCTCGTCCTAGCGTGACCTTGCTCGCCTCCTCCACGATCATGGCGAGGAAAAGTTCGAGGGCTTTCGCTGCCACGTGTGTGAGGGAATGAAAGGGGGATTTGGGAGGGGGTGGGGAGCACATTCATGGCGTGCGAAGCGCGTAAAGAAATGAGGGCGTACATATCACGACTGGTGTCGCCTGCGCGACCTTGCCGACCTCTTCGTCCTTTTGCATGATTTTCTTTATTCGGGCCTACATCCCGTCAGCTGTGGGTCCGAGATGTTGATTCGACAGGTTTATGAGGGTCTCACCACTGGGAATTTGGTCTGTTTGTTCTTAGTCTTCATAGCTGGTTGGATGGCTCAAGTAAAGTCTACAAGTCTGAGAGGGCAGTGAGTGGGTAGTTTATATGTTGGGCCCGGGACATAATACGCAGCTCATTGAGCTCGGTCATTTAAGCATCCCAATCTCATCGCTCACGTGACCATACGCGTATCTAATCCCTTCAGTCAAGACTCAACAACTACTTGGTCGGTACTCAGTACTCAGTTATGGTGGTCCAAGAAATCAGGAAAGCGTTCCAGGTGAGCATTACTACTACGTACTACGAGTCCACGTGAACCTCTGAATGAAAAGTCCGTAACAGAATGTGGCAGAAAAGAGTAAGAACAACAACAAATCCAAGGTAAAATAATGGGGTATTACCCACAGCCCGAATATTCGAGCGGGGGAACAATTTTGACAATGCAATGCTGTCCAATATACTAGAGTTTGCAGTGGAAAAGAAAAAAAGTCCTTAGAAGGACTGGGGCGGAATCTTCCAGGATGTGTCAAAGTGAAATATCACTCATACTTTAGACTGATTGGCAGTGATTCCGACCGGCGAGAGTTTCCTCTCCCTTTCGATAAGTGCTCAGTAGCGACGACAGTGAGATGCAGGAAACCATAACATACCCATTTGCGTTACCGAGCAATTCTTCGAATCTCTGTCTTAACTCCCACAGCCGATAATCCAGGCCGTTTTCGGGGGAACCATATTCATGCGCATGGTCGAGCTGGAAAGCCCTGCATTCTCGCAAAAATTGTTCAAGATCCTTCACTCGCGTGATGGACAACTCGGGCTCTCCAGAACCGCGTGCGCGGGCCAGGTAAGAGGCAACCAACGTGGCAAGTCCACCTATAAGGAAAATTAATACACGGGTCACGTGTAAGCAAGATATCACCGACCCAAAATCGAAGTTGAAACTTGCGCCTATGTTTTTTTTTTGGTTCCAGTTTAGCACAACGTATTTTTTGAACGAACATGCGAATAAAACTTGCCTGTCTACCGTCCGTGACGGCAGCTGCGAGCCCCGTCGTCAAAGCCCCCAACAACACCTGCAAGCCAATCGCAACGTTAAGAGCGTAACCCGTCCACAACGCTGAATATGACACACAGTCCGTCATCAACAAGGAAGTTCAGACAACCGCATACACTGACCTTTCTTAGCATACTTTTCCCTTTCGATCTCAGCATTCTCGAGCGTTGGCTGAAGGCGTTCGCCTAAGGTGCGGCGCGTCTAGGGTTGCACATATAACCACTTTTCTCACGTCTCCAAAAAATGAACATCGTACTTACATGATCCTTTTCATTCACAGGGACTATCCAATCGAGTCCATTTTGAGGAGCTGTGAGGTTCCCAATGGTCGACACCAACCGGGTAGACCGGCGTGCGTGCCCGTCTCGGCTGCGGGCGGGTAGTGGGGGGGGAACGCGTTCAAAGCCAGCAAGGGGGTTCCCATGGATATCAAGCGGTGCACCGAGAAGATGTCGTTCTGTGGACGAGGTCACGGGTCGTGTGTCGCGTCCACTATTGCTATCCTCTGAGCTAGAAACGTGGTTTTGGATACTTTCGGGACGGAAGGCAGTGCCCTCGACAGTCTGGGACTGAGCCGCGGGGGCCGGCGGTGTCGGCGTTGTCGCCTGCTGGGTTTGCTCGTGGTCCATGTTATTTGGGTGCAGATGGGCCGGGGCCGCCAAGGGGGCGGGTGTCAAGGTGCACTTTTACACCATCGTAACCTCGAGGTGTTTAAATTATCTGCCAAACATCGACCGGTGAACTCACTCACTGGTGCCGACGTTATTCGGTTCTGCATGAATGAAGTCAGGGTACGGGAGCGAACAGGTGTCACTTGGCATGTCCTGAGAACGGCTGCACCTATCAGAACTATTTAGTAGATCAATCATCACATAACGAAACCTCAAATCACCAAGAGAAATGCCGATGAGAGTCACGTTGAGTCAAGGAGCAGCTCCACTTCAACAAATGATATGAGCGCCTTATCTCCCATATCTTCATGTTTCCCATAATCGCAAAACCCAAAAACGGGATGCGGCGTGTGTAAGAATGACGATAGAATGGAGCCGAGTTGCCAACGGATGTCAGGCTAGATATATAGCTAAAGTCACTCGAACAGTCAGGGACCGTTGAATGGTCGTCGACGCGTCCATAGGCCTGACACTAACAGTGGCCATGTCATGCATGTCCTCAGCGTTAGTAAAATCTACGAACCAAGAATTTAGCCTCGGGACGTACCAGTCTATCGAGACGTGGGGACGATAAAAATATATTGTACCGAGCTGGTAGAGTGAAACAGCGGTCTCCTTCCATACGAGCTCGTGGACCCATCATGAACGTTTGAACTCTCATTGAAGGGATCCACCCATTCTCACGACACGACTGATTGTCGAACACGCTAAGCTGGTGTACCGGAGTAACTTGAACCTTCGGATGCTATTCCTGGTCCCGGAAATTGTGTGGACGAGGTCTGAGATTGTGCGTCGCGTACGAGCAGGGGTGACAATTCAAAATCTGAATGTGCTCATGATCCGGGACGTATGTCGTTGGAGCTCCAGGATTGAACTGGAAAGTCCGTGGTGCCTCAAAGCAGAGCCCTGACTTTTTTTTGGTTCCGTGTTTATTGTCCAGCGGGGATCATTACCCTATCTCAGACATTACATGCGGTGTGCTCGTATAGGATGGATGTATCTATAATGTGTGTATCTCATGGAAACACACCTCGAGTACGAGCGCAGCCTGCGTGGGGCTTGTCGGGTCGGCGGGACAATGGGGACTGTTGTTAATAATTCGCTGCTTCGCACCAGACTTGCTCCTTGGGAGCTTCTTTCTGCGCTCTTTCGTTCCTTGCAAGGTTTTGGATAAGAGTTTCGCCTCGCAGTTATTATCCTTCGCTGCCTCTTTGGCCTCCTTGTCCGCTTCTTCGTTTCCAGGAATCCCAACGTGACCCGGTGTCCACCGCAGAGTAAGTTCCGCAAGACGGTGTTTTGCGAGGACGCTCCTGAGATTCTCGCGGAAGGCGTCCATGAAATAGTGGCCGGGTCCTGTCGTTGCCTGTATTGCCGCCATGTTGTCTAGCCCAAGCGACACTGACCTGATCCTCCCTTTTGTTCTTCTCAACGGTTCTACCGCCAGTGCCAGTATCATCCCAATGATCTCCCTTCGTATACCGTGTGATTCTTCATTGGCCCCAACTCGTGCCTCAGCGTCCCTCTCGTACTCCTTTTCTCCTCCAAACCGCTGCACCTCCTATTCGTCCTTTGAACCCTGATCCGTCTGAGTAGAGACATATGTCCTGTGTCATCTGCGCTTTAACATCCTGTAGTTCTACCTCTACCTTGTCCTTTTTGACCTTGACCTTGATATCTGGTATCCATTTCGTGTCGTGGTGTACTGGTTCGATCGTTTCGATGGCCCTCGGGTCTGGTTTGAATTCATTCGTCAGGTGGTGTAGTGGAGACTTGTGTTGTCTCAGGTTGGAGGTGCTGATGCCGTGTTTGAGTAGCAAGCGGTAGGGTGGTAGGGTGGCCGTTCGGAGCATTGTGAGGCTACAGTGCTTTCATATGAGGATCAGGTGGCCATGGTGTTCATACCTCCTGTGGCACTGGGAAACCGATTTGAACGGATCGGGCCCAGGGTTCTGTGCTGCATGTACAGTAGGTATTGAGCGCACGAGGTCCTTGGCGTTCGTTGATTGCGGAGAGATTCTGTCTGTTCACCTCATGTACGATACCCCTGCATTGCTTGCAAAGTCTTGTGCCCACTACGGAATTTCAACAAATCCGAGTGGTTGATTGACTTGATTGCGGTCAATTTTGCGGGCTTGAGGCTTGGCTCATCAGGTATCTGTACGTCACGGAGGGCAAATTTACTAATGAGCCTCGACGCCGCGACTCGCATCGGGGTTTAGTGACTGAGTATTAACACCAAATGCCGGTAATAACTGTGTAAATGAAAGTTGATTGCTTTCCAATGCAACTGGAGCGAAATTACCGAAAACTACACTGTGGCAGGTCACTTACCTCGCTGCCTTGTAAGTGTGGGGGATCTGGACCCAACAGGTTATTTCCGGGTTCCCCTCTGATAAGCCGGGGTCCTTGGCGTTTGCCCGTAATCCCATGCATCTCGATGTCAAAGGAAGTTCTGGCATCCCTTGAACACACGCTGGCTGAGTGCACGAGAGCCAATAACTTTGGGGCTGTCTAGGGAGCTACTTCAACGTGGTACCATATCCAGTCGGCGAAACACTCCACAACCTAGCAGCATGCCCAATCTCCAACTAATATACAACCAAGTCTATACCCTGAGCCTGGATGTTGGCTAGATATATCATTTCATCATTGAAGATAAGGAGGCCAGACTTTGTGAAGATCATCTCGGGAGCCGTGCTGTTCAAAAAGAATTTTCCAATAATGGTGCCCTTGGGGTTCCACACATGTATTCCATCGCCACACCCTGAAAAAACATTGCCGTTCGTGTCAAGCTGAATGCCATCTGGGATTCCAGAGTCGCTGTATGCAAAGACACGACGGTTTTCGAATGACTGGGTCACTGGATCAACATCATACTGGTAGCTGTTGTGGTGTAGAGTAAGGACAACCGGCAACAAATGAGTCCAAGGAAACTTACATTGTAGCGGGAAACGTCTGATTGTTTCCCAGAAAACCACTGATTAGACCTGTGTCGGACCTGAAGATTTGTTTGTAAAATTCTCGTTGCGGATTCAGCGAAGACATCAGTGTTCTGCTTACACGAATGCAGTTTGACCATCAGGGGTAAAGGCGATGCCGTTTGGTTGTACGAATTGGTCGGCGACAACGTGGACTTGACCAGTCGTCGGATTGAAGCGATACACCTGGGAAGGTGACATCGGCTCCGGACGGAATCCACCCAGCCACCCGTATCTACACACATGTCAGCTTTGCTCGTCTCCTAGGTCAACGGAGAACTTGCGCAGGGTCTGTGAAAAATATGAAATCAGTGCCAGGTAGCACCTTGACATCGTTTAGTGAGTTGAACTGCCTGCCGAAGAAGTTGTCCAGCAGGACAGTGGTGTTGTATGGTGGTCTGGGGTTCACGAGTACGACTGAAGGAGGCAGAAGGGCACGTCCTGACGTGACAAAGAGAAGATTTCCCTTGTACGGGCCCGTGCCTCCGTTGACCATTTGTACAGTGTCAGAAAGGTTTAACTGAACGAACGTGAGCAATTCCCTCTCGGTGCCATCCATTATAAATCCCACTCACGGTCTGGATTTGTATGTTGACTCCGCCTATAGTAGCGGCGAGGGCATTGTCAACTTCCGTCATGTTAAGCATTGAGACGACGCTATTATTGTACCAGCCACTATGTCCAAGAGAACCACCACTAGCGCTGGCGAAGAAAACAACGTTGAGATCAGGCACGTATATCGGTGCTTCGTGAGCAAAGGCCCAGCCTGGGTTCGACGCGACAAGCCGAATAGTTGCATTCGGCCCTGTTACATTAAGGAAGGAGGAATCAAAAATTTGGATGAAGGGTGGGGTCGTGTTTGTGGGATCGAAACCGACGAAAGAGTCGTTCGTACGCCACTGGGTGTAGTTTGCACCAACGACATTATATCCGAGGGGGTCAATGGACTGAGTTTGTTAGATATCTCCTCTCGTGAACCTCAGTAAAGAACACACCACAGCACCAGGGGGAAAGGTGAGAACCTGGGAGTTAGCGGATCTTATGATCGACGCTACCGCAATAGCGGTTGTCAACGCAGCAAAGGCTGCTACGACCATGATTGTTGGTAAGAAAGGCTGGAAAGTGAAACTCGCTTTTATGCTAAAATCTCGTCATCTCTGTTCGGGGGTCCAAGCAAGGGGCTTGCCCTGTTAATTTGTCGCAAAAAAGTTTAACCCATTGTAAGGGTCATTGCATTTTAATGGCGACCCATGGTAATAGGTTAACTTTTTGCGACCAAATTATCTTTTTCACAAACGGCGTGTCAGACAAACTGGAGTGATGTTTTTTGTAACTCCGAGTCCACGCACTTAATTACCGCCAGGTTGAAACCCTCAAGTACTCAGATTGATGGTTACCTCCCGGGGGCTACAGGGAAGAGGAAAGACTGGTTGAATACCGCAATGACTCCTGGAAAGGATATTCATTTCCAACACAGTCCTACCCCGCCGGGAATACACCCGGGCCGTAAACTGAACTGGTCAAATGAGCGCCCGAGATGTGTTAGGAGTGGTCTTGATGGGTAACTCCTATGGCTCGGTTTCAGTGACTTGCACAGCCCTAGCCTCGACCTATTCGGTCCTGTCCTATATACCTCTTTAAAAATTTCTATATAGGACGAACTATTGTTCTGAAATTCTGCACTTTAAATGCATCCTAGCAATCAACCCAGACTCTGCGAGAGTGGTACTACTTGTGTAACGATAAGTCCAAGATTCTCCTACACTGTTCCCAAAACGCTGGCGAGCAGTGCCATCCGGACCTATGCGGGTATTCAGTCACAAATATATAATGTGTTTCATACAGGCACGCACGAAAAGGCCATAACGCATCTGACGGAAATAAACCGCACGACGTGAGTCGAAGTCGACTTCAGGATCAATTTCTAAAGCAGGTCAATACAGTTGCAATGTGGGGACGCCTGGGTCACTTGCCGTTGAGCCTGGGAAGGGGGTGCATGACAATCATGTCTTCTTTCGCTCGTGACAGGAGGGCATGATCGACTCGGTACGAACCCTTGGCTTTCTGCCACTCCGACTCGTTCGCGAACCTTTCCTTCTGGATTCGGGTAACGTAGAGAACGTCTGTCTCGGGTAGCAATTCTTCCAAGGACTCGAGCTGTCGCACGCTAATGCCAGCCTTGCGTGCTGCAGACACGACGCCAGCAGGCATAGATAACAACGGAGGTGCGACGAAGTTGAGGCGAACGGAGTAGTGACATAGCAGAGTCACAAGACTGTGCACGGTGCGTCCATTTTTCAGGTCACCGAGTATAGTGATCGTGCGTCCATTGACGGTTCCGAGCTCAGACCGGATTGTGTAAACGTCCAACAGCGCCTACAAGGATAAGCTGAGCCAACGTTGTGAGGATCAAAACGGATTCACATACCTGAGTCGGATGCTCTCCAACACCATCCCCCGCATTCAACACTGGGACTGGGGAGAACTTTGCAGCCAGTTGCGCACTTCCAACATCGGGGTGTCTGATCACGATCGCATCCGCGTAACAGCCAACGGTGCGGACGGTGTCTGGGAGTGTCTCTCCTTTCTGTACTGAGGAAGTATCGGCGTTGACCTGAATGACTTCACCACCACAACGCTTCATCGCCGCATCGAACGAAGCACTTGTGCGGGTCGAGGGTTCATAGAACAGGTTACAAAGCACTCTGCCCTTCAAGATATCGAGGGTTCCACTACGCTCCACCTGGAGACGCATTTCGTGGGCTAAGGAGAAGAGGTCGTACATGTCTCGCTGGCTGAATTGTTTCACTGAAAGAATGTGTCGACGGTGGAAAGCAGGGTGGGGAGCGTGTAATAGAGTGGGGATGAGGGCACCAAGTGAACCAGGCGCGAGGTGAGCCGGCGGGTGGGCATCAACACTTTTCACAGGGGCATGGCTCGGGACAAATTCTGGCTTCACAGCAGGGACCGCCACCCCTCGGGACTCACCCACAGGTCGAGAGACCGCAGCATTAGAAACATCCTTGCCAATGGCTACTGGAGACAACGTTCCGTCCAAGAACAAGGTCTTTCCGTGTATCACGACCCTATGCAAGGATCCGACCACAGTGCTCTTGTCGAGGGGAGACCATCGACCGTTACGGGACACAAATTGAGAACGGCGTCCGATGACAACCTCCACGTGAGTATTGGCTTGCTCGGGAAGGCCAAAGATGCGAATGGGATTATCATATATTCGCGTTCGGATATCTTGGAGTGTGATGCGTCCAGTGGTGACGGCACTGAGCAATAGGGGAATGGTTTCCTCAACACCAGACCAGGCAGAACCTTTCCTTCCTTGTTCCTCGGCCAAATGGTAGGGTATATTTCCAACGGAAAACGCGTCAATGGCATCAAGATTGTTCCAGAACACGGCCTGATCTTCGGCAGAAGGAAGAATCGCGGATTGGGGGTACTGATCGCGAGTGAACGACAAGGCATAGATGGAGACGTCGCAGGTGACTTTGAGGTGTCTAGCTTTGCTGAGGGATATCAAGAGCAGGTCTTCTTTGCTTCGGACGTCGGTGATATGGACGCTGCGATTATGGAGACTAGCAAGGAGAAGGACGGACGCAAGATTGGAACCCCTCGCATCCGTAACGATCATCTTCTCAGTTGGCCATGAAGCGAAATGGGCCGCTACGGTAGAGATTCCTGGAGGGCCAGCAGGTTCGTGGAACGCTATGAAGAGAGCCTTGACGTCGGGCTTGAATTCATCGTCCAATGGTAGCGCTTGGTCATTTTCCGTAGCAATGCTCAATGCATAATTGCAGTATGCATTGCCTGCGGCAATATTTTGGACGTGTTGCAAACTCTTGGCATCCGTAATTGATCCATCCACGCCATAAGGAAGAATCAGGGACGTGGTGAATCCAGCGCAAAGAGCTGCCTGTGTCGCTTGATTAAAACTGTCGTCACCAGACACAGCGGTAATTCGCGGGACAAAGGCAGCGACGTTTACGAGCCCTGGGAACACGTGCGTAAGATACGAGCTTTTGGAGTCGATATTCGAAACATCGAGGGGTAATTTGCGAACCAGAGCCTCAGCGAGAAGCTTCGCATTTTTGACGTTAGTAATAAGCGGAATGGCGAAATCAACTGCCATCCTTCTCGTGCGATAGCCTTTGCTGGCGTAACTCGCCGGACGACGGTAATGGTTCTTCGATGGAAGGTTGATGTACATGTCAATCAGATTGTTCGCTAGATGTTGCGTGAGTGAATATTCAGACTTCTGCAAGTCACTGCTTCCTTCAGGAAGCGTTTCCAAATACTATGGAGGAATCAACACAACCTCGGAGGGAAGCTATCCAACCCCTACCTTGCAAGGAACATTATGCTCCGTCAGGAAATCAGCCGTTCCGGACGTAGCAAAAATATTATATCCGGCAGCATGCAGTTTTTGGACAGACGGGAGAATTTCTAGCTTCTCCCTGTAACTACCGACAGAGAACAAGATGTTCTTCTTCGGTGGCTCAATACCTGTCGAAATAAGGGCCTTGAGGTACGCCTCGTATTTGTCGCGGCCAAAACAAGCGACCTCGCCAGTAGAGGCCATCTCTACTCCGAGCACCGGGTCGGCACCAGATAATCGACTGAAACTGAATTGCGGAGCTTTGACACCAACATAATCCGAGGGAAGACCAGGGTCGGGGTAAGGCTCAACAGGAATTCCAAGCATTACCTTCGTCGCCATCTCAATTGCATCGATACCAGTAACCTTCGATACGAAAGGGAACGACCGAGCGGCTCGCAAGTTGCACTCGATAACCTTGATCTCGTTGTTTTTCGCGATAAACTGGATATTGAACGGTCCGGTGACGTTTAGCGCATTGCCTATTTTTGCAGTCGCTTCTTCAATCTGGCGGACGGTTGCAGGATCGAGATCTTGAGGTGGGTGAATCAATGTAGCGTCACCAGAATGGACTCCCGCGTTCTCCACGTGCTCGGAGATGAAATGCATGATCATCTGACCATCCTTGGCTACAGCATCCATCTCAATCTCCTTGGCTTGTTCGATGTATTTGCTGATGACGACGGGATGGTCGCGAGAAACGGCAGTAGCTTGGGTGAGATAATTTGACAGATCGTCGCCGGTGGATACCACATTCATCGCTGCGCCGGAAAGCACATACGACGGTCGTACGAGGACAGGGTAGCCGACAGATTCACAGAAGGTGAGCGCTTCCTCGAAACTGGTGAGCTCCTTCCACTGCGGTTGGTCGACGCCAATTTCATCCAGCATACGGGAGAACTTGTATCGGTTCTCCGCGGTGTCAATCATCTCTGGTGATGTTCCGTAGATTTTCACGTTTTGGCGGAACAGGGGGAGTGCGATATTGTTCGGTGTCTGCCCACCCATCGACAGGATGACTCCTCTGGAACGCTCGGCGTCATAGATGTCTAAAATCGATTCCAGACTGATGTTCTCGAAATACAAACGATCCGCTTCGTCGTAGTCAGTGCTGACTGTCTCTGGGTTGTAGTTGACCATGATCGTGGGGTAGCCTTCCTCGCGAAGAGTTCGAATGGCCCTGACTGCGCACCAGTCAAACTCGACAGACGAGCCAATTCGGTAAACGCCAGAGCCAAGCACCATGACACCACGATCCTCAAACGAGACATCGTGTTCAGCTGCATTGTAGGTGGTGTAAAGATAGTTCGTGAATGCCGGAAACTCAGCGGCTACCGTGTCGATCTGCTTGACATAGGGGGAAATCGACATTTCCTGACGAAGGCAACGCACAGCAAACTCGGTAGACCCAATGCAACTAGCCACCAGTCGATCGGAGAAGCCCAATTGCTTGGCTTGCAACAGAGTCTCACTAGTGATGAGGGAAATGGCGGAATCACTACTCGCAGGGTTAGGTTGTGTAGCGGTGGAGGACAGGTCCCAAAAACCACCTTAGACGCATCTCCATATGATGGATGTTTAGAAGCTTCGACAGGAACCACTTGTCGATGTTTGTCATCTGCCAAATCTTGTCGACACTGTATCCCAGATGGAAGGCGGAAGCAATGGCAAAGATACGCTTGTCAGTGGGATTCAAAAGTTCTTCGTCGATATCCGCAACGAATTCGTTCTGTAAAGATGTTCGACGTATGACATGGGGGTGCAAGCGGCTAACTCACCTTCGCAAAGCCAAGGAACTGATCGTCAATCGCACGGATTGCCTTTTGAATTGTCTCTTCGAAATTCCTTCCGATACTCATGACCTCTCCGACACTCTTCATGCTACTGCTCAGCAGATGACTGACACGACTGAACTTCTTGAGATCCCAACGAGGAATCTTGACGACGACATAGTCCAAGCTAGGCTCGAAACAAGCACTAGTCACCTTCGTCACGCTGTTCTTGATCTCATTGAGGGGAATACCAAGGCCCAGCTTTGCGGCAATGAAAGCCAATGGGTATCCAGTAGCTTTCGAGGCCAGTGCAGAGGACCTTGAGAGACGGGCATTGACCTGGAATGTGTATGAGAAAAGACTCTACCCCAAATTACCGACCACAAACTTCGATGATACAGTACTCCTTCGACAATGGATTGAGAGCGTATTGTATGTTACACTCCCCGATCACTCCTAGGTGTCGAATGACGTTGATTGCGGTGGTCCGAAGCATGTTGTAGTCAGCGTCGGAAAGGGTCTGCGACGGAGCAACAACAATGGAGTCTCCGGTGTGTATGCCAAGAGGATCAAAGTTCTACTCAGCAAGTCAATCAGCGGCAGGAAATACTCAACAGGCACATACCTCCATGTTACAGACTGCAATACAGTTATCGCGGCAGTCACGGACGACCTCATACTCGATCTCTTTCCAGCCTTTCATGCTCCTCTCGACGAGAACTTGAGGGCTCGTTGCGAACGCCTTGCTGCACAATGCGCGTAACTGAGCCTCGTCTTGGGCAAAACCCGACCCTAAACCTCCGAGTGCATAAGCAGCCCGCACGATTACTGGGAATCCAATCTCGCCCGCAGCAGCGATCGCCTCGTCGGTCGTTGTAGCGGTGCTGGATTGAGCACAGCGTTCTCCAATGCTTTCCATTGCCCGAGCAAATAGCTCACGGTCTTCTGTGGCGATGATTGTCTCGATTGGCGTACCGAGTACCTGTACGCCCAGAGCACCAAACTCATCCTTGAGCTTGATACCAACATTCAAGGCTGTCTGGCCACCGAAGGTGACGTAGATACCGTCAGGCTTTTCGTACTTGATTATCTTTCGAACAAAATCGGGGGTCACAGGGAGGAAGTAAACCTTGTCAGCTAGTCCCTTTGACGTTGCGATGGTCGCTATATTGGGGTTGACGAGGATTGTACATATACCTTCCTCTTTGAGGGCCTTGATAGCTTGAGATCCGGAATAGTCGAATTCGCCGGCCTGCCCGATAGACAGACCACCCGAGCCTAGTATAAGCACTTTCAGGACCTTGGAACGGGGGTTGCGCTGTTCATTGTCCTCCTTTCGACCTCCAGGCAGAGAGATCGGAACGAGCGAATTGGAGGAGATGCACTCTTCTATGTTCTGAATGAAGACGTCGAAGAGAAATTCGGTGTCACGGGGCCCAGGTGTAGACTCCGGATGGAATTGCACAGAGAAGAAGGGCTTGCTCTCGCAGTAGATGCCTTCATTGCTGCCATCATTAGCGTTCTTGAACAACTCCTTCCAGCCAGTGGGAAGAGTATCTGCATCGACCTGGAAACCATGGTTTTGACTCGTGATGTAGCATCTACCAGATAGTGCATCCGTGCACGGGATGTTGTGACCTCGGTTACCATACTTCATCTTCGATGTTTTGGCACCAGCAGCAAGCGCGAGTAGCTGGTGCCCGAGACAGATACCGAATATAGGTCTATCTGATTTTTGCATCGCACGCGACAGTGCTGCAATCGTGACGGTGAGCATCGACGGATCGCCTGGCCCGTTCGAGACGAAAAGCGCATCGTATGGTTCGGGATCTTCAACGAAATCATGATTCCAAGGGACCACTTTCACCTCCACCCCTCGCTTCATAAAACACCGGATTTGATTGTATTTCATCCCAACATCGACGGCGATAATGCGCAGGGAACGCCCCGAAGGATGCAAACGTGGTTTGGTAGTTGGCTGGAAGATTCGAGGGGATGTTAGTGATACAGCGGCGACCAAATTGTCTTGGTTGGGATCGTGGAAAGGGATGTCAAAGTAATCCTCCCGCCAAGACAAGCACGGATGCGGGGAGGACGCTCGCGAGACTGGCTGAGATTCTAGCACGAGCGAGCGCAAGCGCCCGCGAGGAGCTTCTGGTCTGCGTGCCAGGACCTTTGCAAGCATGGAACCATTCTCACGAATCTTTTTGGTAAGCGCACGTGTGTCGACACCATAAATGGCGGGGACGCCGTTTTCTTTTAGCCAAGTACCCAAAGAGGAGCTTGCTAGAAAATGACTGTAGTTGTCCGAGTATGAGCCGACAACCAACGCGGCAATGTGAATACGCGACGACTCGAATTCTGACGGTAGGTGATCAAGAGAAGAGTGGCGCTCCGGAACACCATAATTGCCGACGAGAGGATAGGTGAGGATGAGGATCTGACCTTCATATGATGGATCCGTAAGTGACTCGGTGTACCCAACCATGCCTAGATGTCCGGTTGATACTCGCTTAGAGATAATGAGGTGGAATGCCTAACCAGTCTGAAAGACGCATTCGCCAGCTGCACTCTTGTCCTCCGCACCAAAGCTGATACCTCGGTAGGCAGTGCCATCAGACAACTCTAGAATAGCGTCAAAGAGTGTGTGCTGAGCTTGAATGGGAGCAAAACAGATGGGTTGTACGGGATTGCCATTCGCCTTGCTCACGGAACGTGATATGGCTGGTCGACGCAAACTGGCCATAGTCCTAGGCACTTATTTAGAGGTCCTTGTCCTCTTTACCCTTCACCAAGGACGTGCAGTGTTTGGTGAAGGGGAGAGAAGAGAAGAAAAAAGTTATCTCGATCACCTTGGATGGAAGCATTTGTTGACATTTGTTTGCCAACTTCGCGACGTGTTTGAGTCATGTGCACTGAGAGCACATGCCATGGGAAAAAGTACGCAATTGAAGAACATACATACAATGAATAGCCAGACAGTCTTTACAATTGTGCACGACGATCGTCCTTCAAGGAATGTTATCCCAACCTTTGAGTGGTGGTGTTTTCGGCAATACCGAATCACCATCAACCAAGAATGTGGGGTTGCTGTACGGTCTCTTCCGTCCTAACAGCGCCACTCCATCTGCACCCTCGGCCGCGCCGAAATCTTCCTCGGCGATGATCGCACCGGTCCGCGGATCTAAGCCGAACGTCAGACCAGCTAGCCTATGTTGTATCTGTCCTTCGTCGTCGTATGGCAGCAAGAGTGCACCAAAACCAGATCGTGACGTCAAAGACACGATGGCAGCGATAGAACCAGGAGGACTCGTCAGCCATAGTTTGCGACGCGCTCGCCTGTGCAAGTAGTGTACCACAAATCCGACAATACCGATAATGATCACCAAAGGGGAAAGGACATAGGCCGGAAGCGCTCTGTCGACAACGATGAGACTGATGAGCTCGGAGATTGGACACTAGAAGCCTCACTCTACAAACAGACGTGGGATTTGAGACGTGAGTTGTGCGGGAACCGTCGTGTTGCTTGCGAGGAAGTAATTGGCCTGGGCTGAGACGGCGAGATGCTGGGTCTACGGACAGATTAGAATATTGCGTCATGCATATCAATATACTCACATAGATGGCCTTAGTGGCGTTGAGGAAACCGTATTCGTTTTGAAAAACGGATAATGGTCCTCCGGGTTGCTTGGTTGCGTAGCGGTAGATTGCATCAGGAATGCCAAAATTAATGGCTTGCGCTCTTGAGAAAACATTGAAATTCTCGCTCTGGTTGAATACAACTCTGCAGGATATCAGACATTACTTTGAACAGGCCAAGCATAATGGGTGCATACCCGTTGTACGGGCGTTCATTCTGAGGGCTTCCAGTAACATTATTGGTGCCTTCTTCTGGTTCTAGTATTGTGCAAGGGCCGAGCGAACTGTTGCTAAGATCCATTGACGTCCCAACTGTGAACACGTTCATTGTCGGGTTACAATACACGCTCGCCACTTGGGGACTGCCGCTGTTGAGGTAGAACCAGAACACGACGGGTTGAAACACAATGTCTAGACCCGGTGAAGCGCAACTGCTAGCGTTGATAACATTGTATTGCTCGGTTCCGTTACCAGGATCAAACACGTTGCTTGCAGAGCACCCGCCAGGGAATGTGGCTGATGCAACGTAGCTTCCGTTCGCATTCGTCACGTTAAGTGAGGCAGGGCTAACACAGTTAACCTTTGTCTGAATAGCGGTGGTGTTTATCGCAAGAGTACCGTTGAGGTAGGAACCCGGTGGAGCCTAGCGAAGACACGATCCAGAAACATCAGTGAGGGTATGCAAGGTAGAAATCGTCTTACCTGGAATTGGGCTGCAGTCCAGACCCCGTTGACAAAAGGTGGGTCTACCAGGCTGTCGTAGACTGTGGGAATGAGAAAACACTCCCTTCATCGCCAAGATATACTCACCTGATGCGAGGGCAAACTAATTTTAGGATTAATCGAGATATTCTATTTTGAAAAGTAATAACTTACTCCCATGGAGGCTAAGAAAGCGTCCAGGCCATCTATGGCAGGAGAGAGGGCAACGGTCATCGTGACGAGAGCAGTGGCGTCTACATATCACGTCAACGAGCTAATTTTTACATGTAGCGCGCAGAGGCGAACCGGATGTCTGAGGAACATCTCGCACTTGCAAGAGTGAGCCGGCCAGAGGTTGTAACAATATGGCAGAAAGTCCTATAAGTGTCGAAACGTAGATCAAGTAATGTCTATGAGTCAACGAATTGTAAAGGACGGCCAATCGGCTGTGAAGCACGTCAGTATGGTAGACCATTGCATAAAAATGAGGATGGCACTTCAGAGCAATCTAACTTGCTTGCTCAGCAGATATCTAAAGATAAGGACTGAAGGCTCACATAGTCTAGGAGTATACTGCGTGAGGCGGATGCTTTCCCCTCAGACAGCGTCACATATGGCTAATGAAGGCTATTGTGATCCGTCGCAAACCATCACATACCCACGTACCTGATACCATCGTAGCATCCAATCAACTACCGACCAAAAATACGCAAGGGGTACGATGAGGAGTGTGGGGAAAAAAGACTACGATCACTGTTATCAATCACCGGAATGACAGATTAAATTAATACTATGCTCACCGTCAAAAACTGAATGGATACAAAGCTGAAAACGTTTTTAGCAGGAACAGCAAAACCTGTGGCCATTACACATTCATAGTAGTTCTGCATTGCAGCTCATGTACATACCGTTCCGCGTGTCTGATATATATAACGCGACCTGTAACGCAATGCCAAGAAATATCATGGACAGAGCGACCCCGCCGACAAACCAGAATTTGAGCACGAATGGTTCCTATGGTTAACATGGACAACCGTCGAGAGAGAAGTGAACCATAGCGATGCCACGCACATATCGTGGTGACCTCCGGTTCTCATTCCCTGGAGAGGGTATTTGATGCAGAGAAGGTTGAACTCTGGGCGAAAGTGGGGAAGTACCAAATGCCGTCCGACTCGAGCTCTCAATTTTGTCGGCGCTCATGGTTGACGGAGACAAACCCACAGAAAGGGAACGCTCGGCCTTCTCGTAAAAGCTAATGGTATTAGGTACATCATGTGCCGGGGTGTCATTTGAGGACTGATGGGCCAAACTGACGTGAAGCACAGGAGTGCGTGCCTCGCCGTCACCGCAAGGCCAGGCTAGGCGGTTTTGGTATCCAATATCAGGCGCGTGGACCCATGGACGATAATGACGAGCCGATGCGTATCATGTAAAATTGGGCATTGTATCCACGTCTCTATCGTAAACATGGCAGGGAACTCGTGTTTGGTGGTGGGAAAATTAAGCACAGCCACTAGATTTGTCGCCGCTTGAAAAATAAGCGTACGCCCTTGACCCGGCTGCACGCTCTCGTTTTTGACCACACCATCCTTTCGTGTTCCATCGCCATCCTTTAACGACTTCCTCTTCCCAAATCCCCAATGTACGTGTCTCTTCACCTCCTCGTCGCGTCCACGCCGTGTCTTATGCGCGTTGCACGCAACTTTTAATCCTCTCGTTCGGTGTTAAAACATCGAATTATTTTCCAATGTTCAATCCAATCTGATCGCTCTCTTTTTAGCATGCGTGAAATCGTCCACATTCAGACTGGCCAGGTAAACCCACAACACCTTTTTGGCACACCATATCACTTACACGTGTTTTCGATAATAGTGCGGTAACCAAATCGGTGAGTCTTGAGCCATCGCCAAGTTGGCTGCTATCGTCTTGTATTCATCGACCTTGCTTTCATCGAACAGGTGCCAAATTTTGGGAAGTGGTCTCCGACGAGCATGGTATCGAGCGGGATGGTCTCTACAAGGGAACCAATGACATGCAGCTCGAGCGTATCTCGGTCTACTACAATGAGATCGGCTCCAACAAATATGTTCCTCGTGCTGTTTTGGTCGATCTCGAGCCCGGAACTATGGACTCTGTCCGCTCCGGTCCTCTAGGTGGTCTTTTCCGCCCCGACAACTTCATCTTTGGACAGAGTGGTGCCGGTAACAATTGGGCGAAAGGACGTGAGTCGTTCATCGTGCCGCCCAAGATATTTTTCCCGCTGAAATTTAGACCCAAGATTACACAGAGGGAGCGGAGCTGGTCGACTCCGTCTTGGATGTTGTACGCAAGGAGGCTGAGGGTACTGACTGCCTTCAAGGTGGGTACTCCTCGAGATCAACAAGACTGGTTATAAATGGTAGATCACAGGTTTCCAAATCACCCACTCACTTGGTGGTGGTACCGGTGCCGGAATGGGAACTCTTCTCATGTCCAAGATCCGGGAAGAGTACCCTGACCGTATGATGTGCACGTATTCGGTTGTCCCAAGTCCCGCTGTCTCGGACACCGTTGTCGAGGTAGGTTTTTCTTTCTCTCTCATTTGGCTCATCCCACTCATGTTTTTTGTAGCCTTATAATGCTACCCTTTCGGTACACCAACTCGTGGAAAATTCTGACGAGACTTTCTGTATCGATAATGAGGCTCTCTACGACATCTGCTTCAGGACCCTTAAGCTTTCGACCCCCACTTACGGAGACCTCAATCACCTAGTATCATTCGTCATGTCTGGTATCACTACTTGCTTGCGCTTCCCTGGTCAACTGAACTCGGATCTCCGCAAGCTCGCTGTCAACATGGGTATGTTGCGCGTCTGAATGTTGCCTTCGTATCAGCTAACGTACGGTCGTCAAGTTCCTTTCCCTCGTCTCCATTTCTTTATGACCGGCTTCGCTCCCTTGACTGCCCGCGGCAGCCAACAATACCGTGCTGTCACTGTTCCCGAGTTGACACAACAGATGTTTGATGCCAAGAACATGATGGCTGCCTCGGACCCCAGGCACGGTCGCTATCTCACTGTGAGCTTGCTCATAATTTTTCGATTATTCACTCATAATTTTTTACAGGTTGCCGCTGTATTCCGCGGCAAGGTTTCTATGAAGGAAGTGGAAGAGCAGATGCAAAATGTGCAGAACAAGAACTCCGCTTACTTCGTCGAGTGGATCCCCAACAATGTGCTGTCGGCACAGTGTGACATCCCTCCCCGTGGTGTTAAGATGGCGGTTACGTTCTTGGGCAATTCAACCGCTATCCAAGAGCTCTTCAAGCGTGTCAGTGACCACTTTACTGCCATGTTCAAGCGCAAGGCCTTCTTGCACTGGTACACACAAGAGGGTATGGACGAGATGGAGGTTTGTCTTTTTGCTGTGATGGAGCTACTGCATACTCAATATCGCTGGTAGTTCACGGAAGCCGAATCAAACATGCAAGATCTTATTGCCGAATACCAGCAATATCAGGACGCAACGTGAGTGTGCATCCGAATGCAGAAGCTATCCCTGACGTATTTTTAGTGTCGAGGAAGAGGGTGAATACGAGGAGGAAGTGCCAGCGGAGGAATAGTAAATGTTAAAACACCCAGCAATCGATGATTGCTTTCTACTTGTTTCCTGTTCTTTTTACGACGAAAACTTAGGTACTCCGCTATTGGTCTCTGTTTGATGCCCTCTTTTTCTTTTAATTTCACGCCATTGTTACGCCTGTCAGCATAAGGAGATTCTTTTCTGTCCTCAATTTTTCATGGGGACTAGCCAATCACGACATAACTGAGACAAACATCCTGCCACACGTGAAAAAAAAAAGTTGATCTTGCAACAAATGATGTTCGTTCGACAGTACCATATACTATCCTTTCGATGTTTCATTTCTCTAAGTACGCCCGAGTCATCGATTCTGCAGCACCAATGTGTACAGGCGCAGCAACCTTTTCATTGCAGCTCCTGAAGTGGCTTTCTGGTGCAAAATCAATTGTCTCTTTGCCAGCGCGGGTTGCTATTCGTATATCCCTAGCGCTAGGCGTAGATTTGAAAAATCAGAGTGTACATTTTTCTTACGCCGACTCTGTAACAATTTCATCGCCCATGTCGACATTTGAAAATCGTCTCGATGAGCCAATAAGTCAGAGACAGGGTGTTCATTTTAACAGTGACACATGTCTCAAACAAAAAGTCATAGCAAATCGACAAAACTATCCTCTGGATCACTGGTAATAATTGCTGTCACCAATCGTCGTCATCGGAAAAATCGTCTGCGATGGTGGGTCGTGGCCCAGGTGGCATGTCGTTCGGGTCAATGTCGTTGGAGTCAATGTCGTTCGTATCCACGTCTACGTTTGCCTGCTGTTGGGGAGGCGCAAGCACCTGCGCACAATCAGGCTGGTGAGACGACCGCTGCTTGTGCTGCTCGTCGATGGCAAGACCTTGCGCCATCGAGGTCCACATCCGTAACTGCAAACTTTGCGACGGAGATGTGACGAGCGTTGATCGACGTGATAACGTGGCGACTTACAGGCTGTCGTCGCCGGCGCACGGCTTGGCTTCCGTTTGCATGTGCAACACCTTGGCGCTGTGAGGGACGGTATGCCCTGGACTGGTCTCCATCAGGGCTTTGACAAGCTTTTGCGTGTCGACGATACTGGGTTCTGGGAGGACAGCAGTTTTGGGACTATCCTCCTCTAATCTATGTCGTTTCTGCACATCGATCAGACGAGATGTCCCACGGATTCGTCTGGGATGACATGACACACCTTGACGGGAGCGAGTGACAATAGCCTTGAAAGCCCAGAGGACCACGAGTCGACGTCGATGCCTGCACATGAAAGAATTCTGCGCGCCATTTCTTCATCGTGCACGAGTACTATCAAAGGGATCCCGCTCTTGTTTGCGTCGTGACTGAGCAGGTTTCGCAAGCGGGAGTAGAGCCCCGCTAGATCGTCCTTGATGACCTCGGAAAAGCAGGGATCCTATAAACCCAAGATCAAGGTGAGTGCGCATAACGTTTAGCGGTACACGTTACCCTGGAACCAGGATTGATCCTATTTAGGTTCAACTCGACATGGACCGTCGAGCCTGTGAGTTGTTCAAAAAAAGACGGGAACAAGGCGTCCGTCCAGCCAACGTCGACCAGCAGAGGGTCCTGCAGGCGTTTATCTCTGGGCCGGTTGTCGACAATCCATTCTCCGAGTACGAGCGACACGACGCGTACGCAACTCAGCCACGGTGGCGAAGCCAGTCCGACCTTGCCTGGCTCGAGATCCCTGGTGAGAAGTCTGTACAGCGTCCTGCACAGTTACGTCAGCGGGTTGACGTAGGGACTCATCGCACCTACCTTTGATGTTCAAAGTACGCCCTGTAATGGACGACACCCGATCCCGCCTGGACATACCCTCGATTCGCCTGACTGTTATCCTGTGGTTCTTCGAGTCCACGTCTGTTCTTGTTTCGCGGGCGTTGTTTATACGTCGCGAACTTGTCCGATAGCTCGTTGAACGAGTTAAAGTAGATGGGCGACAGCGAGAGAAACTGCGTCGCTCTCCATGGTTCCCTTGGGATTTTGAGGCGGTGCTTGTGAGTAAACTCGAGCATCTGCTCGCTCGTCATCAAGAGATAAGAAGCACCAGAGGGGAGAATTCCTGGCATACAATACATCAGATCGTAATGGATGAGTGATTGGTGCATGAGCATTACCCAAGACGAGCTCAACTGGCGAGTCCTGACCCCCCGGTCGGAAAAGCTTGGATGTTGTAGAAGCTATGGCTTTAATCGTGGGTTTTTCGTCAAACTTCTCGAACCTGGATTCTAACCAGTAGTATCGCAAACAAAGGGGCCACTCGGTTCCAGTGATACTTACCATCCGTTTGAATGGGCTCTATAGCCGAATATCTGGTAGAAATCTGACTCTGGATACATTAGACCTTGGTTGTACACGTAGAAAGTGGCAACGTTCTCTGGAACTCGGTGGTGATGGAGTTGTGGGTGCCACTGGGTGGCGTGTTATGGGTCCAGCAACGCGTAGATAGCATGCGTGGCCACGGTCACGTGACTCTCGTTATGGCTTTGTCAAATTGTTGTCCATCCGCTGCCTCTCTGAGTTACACCTCAAAGGCGACAATGTTACACCTGCTATCTATGTATAAGAAATCAGATCGTCTCACTCTCCATTGGGTCGATCAGTAGGTGGTCCCGATGGTGTTGCTTCGTCATTCACAACACCATTGACGGCTTTGGCGTTTTTGCCTTTTCCTGGTGGCGGAGGGTGGTACACCCTCTCCTGGGTGTAATGTAAGCCTAAAGCACACGATCCAACTGTAAAACCGACACTTGCCTTCTTCTTCTTCGGCTCTTTCTTTGCGTTTGGATCTGGGTACGCGAGCTGCTCGATCTTCTGCCATTCCTCGTTTGCCAGGAACGCCGCCCGTATAGGCTCCAGCAAACTGACGATTGCATCTCGTACGCTCGCCTTGAGGTCACCAGGATGTACCTTCCTTGCCGCAAAGTCGTCCTCCAGCTCCTGGTAGGTTTTGTAATGGCTCGGTCCACCGCCCTTTTCTCGCGTGATCGTAAACACCATTCCTTCAGGCGCGTCGTCCGTCACAAACGGCTTTTGAGAACCCGTCGACTCCTTGCCCTCCTCCTCATCCTCGCCCGTATCACCCCGTGATCGCTCCAAGCGAAGTTCGCTTATGGGTATCAGCACGGCCTTGGTGAACGCAAGCAACCCGTTCTCCGCCACGTTTCCTTCCTCACAAAACGCCTTTTTGATCTTTTTCTTCACAGCTTCCGGCGTGTCCAAAAAGTCTATCTTTGAGTCTGGGTCCGAAGACGACATCTTGCCACCCATCAAACCTGGGACCATCGTATTCATCAAATGAGCCCGCTTGGCGTAACCCAGTCTCGGCAAGTACAGCTCTGCGTAGGTGAAAATCTTGCGCTGTTTATAAAAAAGAGTTTAGATCCTAAAAACCGGACGACGATCTCGAAACGTACCTGGTCTGCCCCTCCAAACTGAAAATCGACGCCGAGGTACTGCTCATCGAGCGCCTGTAACCCGGGGTAGATCAGTCCGCTCAACAGCGGGCTCTCGACCTGTTTCACGACCTCCGATCCCGCCTTCTTGGCGTCGTGTTCCGTCACGATCGTGCAGAGCTTGTAATTGTCCAGGTTGTACTCTCGAGAGAGCTGGTAGTCGGAGCCTTGCACGAACGTCAGTTTCGACGTGGGTATACCGAGCGAGGTGAAGATGGCTCGTAGGATGTATTCATAGTATTTCGTTCTGTAGGAGACGAGGTCTAGAGGTGCTTTTAGGTTATCGAGGAATGCGTGGACGTCTGGGGTGTGTATGGTTAGGGATTATGTTTGCTTGCAATTAAGATAGGGTGGACGTACCAGCGAGGAGAATCTTGACCTCTACGCCCGCTCTAAGAAAATCTGCGATCTTGGTCAACGGAACAAAGTATCCGATGTGTGCTGCAAGGGGATTAGTACCTCGGCAATGTTTCAGGAGATGGGGTACATACGGCGTCCGGTTGGAGTGGTTCCTGTTGTTGGCCAAGTGAGTCAGCTTCTTCAATCGAGGGTAGGAAACGACGTGCGTACCCCAGTAGGCTTTAGGCGATCTGCCCTCGGCAAGAATACCCTTGATGATATCGCCCCCAAGGACTTCTTGAAGTCGGCGAGTGATCAAGTTGTACCTTCTCGCTACTTGTTCTTCCGATGTCATCCTGGATCAGAGGTGGTGGTGGTAGGAGGGAAAGGTGTGTATGAGCGCACAGCTATGAACGAGTGACTCGACAGTGTCGAGATAATCAACCTAAATTTGCCACGTGCTACATAAACTGATCGGGTCGGTCTTACCAAGAATAACTGTGAGACAGTTTGGTTGCGTTCTTTTTCTCTTCTTTCCCTCTCAGAAACCGACGACTGTGTACCATCGGTGAGGATGTCGTCAACAAAGACAAGTGCATAACAGTTCGCAGGAGTGCTGATTGCACGATGCTGACACTTCATACTAAACCCTATAATATTAGTGCTTCACACTGGTACCGACCGCTCTAATACGGTGGGTGGTCGCGTTCGTGTGTGGGAATACCATGGTGGCCAAGTATATGCACATCAATGTCGACATCTCTCTGGACTCATCGTGTTAGGGGAATCAAGTTCTCCCTGAATGGGGAGCATGCTGGCTCCTGAGTTCGACTATGACGAGGTTAGTGAGCACACTACATTCTTCTCTTCTCTCTGTGTTGACCCTGCTGGAGTCACCACTCTGCCCACAGAGGCACAGCAGAGGAAAATGGTGATGGTGCTGAAGTATCCAGGAACAGCCAAAAAGGTTTGCCATAGACAAAAATCAAGATGAGTACTGACAAGTAATGTTTCAGAAACTCATGCCAGTCTGCTGATCGCCAATCTCGCTCCCAATCACCAGAAAAAGTGAATGCCATTGATAAGGGACTTTTGTGGATAGCTCTTGGTACAGAAAGCAAGTCTAAGTCAAACATCATTTTCTGTGATCCAACTTCTTGTTTTCATTCACTGGTTTGGTATATTACATTACATTTAGAGCTCAAGTACAAGTACTCTTTTAGCATGACTCCTGTTCACACGAGTGATGTTTTGCCCCAATTGTGTAATGGCTGATGCCAGACAAAGCCAAGCAGGAGTTGCTTGGCAGTCAATAGTTGTGTTGTGACTTTGTATTAATGTTACCTGAGTGCAGCTGATTACCAGCTCTGGCTGGTGCTTCATGCTACCTTGGACAGTTGAAGTTGGACTTAGATAAGCATGTGAAGACCTGGCTAGTCCATTGTACCTTGAATTTTCATCCTTGATCTCATTGGACACCACAATGGAACAATTTTGGTATGCTACAGCAACACGAGGAATGCCGGATTGCATTTCAGGGTCCCCAAAGGCAGTCCGACAGACTCCGGCGGCGGAAAATCCATTGTCCTCGACATTGAGGAGCTTTTAGACTC
Source organism: Butyriboletus appendiculatus (assembly GCA_038093555.1). Taxonomy (NCBI): domain Eukaryota; kingdom Fungi; phylum Basidiomycota; class Agaricomycetes; order Boletales; family Boletaceae; genus Butyriboletus; species Butyriboletus appendiculatus. The sequence goes on from JBBPSL010000111.1 coordinate 28,260, forward strand.
GTAATCATAGGGGTGCAAGGCATCAGCCCCCGACTCCTCTCGATATGATGAGCTGACATAATCAACTCCGATTGGTTGGCCGGTCACGCCATCCTTAATCGTGTGTCCGTTTTTTTTGCTCATTTAAAAGGACTGCCGTCATCGGCTTTATTTCAGTCCCTTCCCTCACCATGGACTTCAACACGACGGTAGCTGCAGCTGCTCACGAGACTGCTCAGCGACTTTACGCCCATGTCGATCTATCCAAGCTCGGCTGGTTGGAGCAGCTCTGGGCTTCGTGGTACATTTGGATCGACAACCCTATCATTGCTACCGGTCTCATGAGTTTCTTGCTACACGAAGTAAGTAGCATCTTCGATGCTGGGTAATATTTTCTGACGTCGATTCCAAGATTGTGTACTTTGGACGCTGTGTTCCTTGGATCATCATTGACGCCATTCCATACTTCCAGAAGTGGAAACTTCAGCCAAACAAGGTCCCCACCGCTGCAGAGCAATGGGAGTGTACCAAGCAGGTTCTGTTCTCCCATTTCACCATCGAGTTGCCCGCTGTAAGTCATACCCACGACTACGACGACTCTCAAAGATACTCAAAGTCGCGCTTCTAGATCTGGTTGTTCTATCCCATGGCCGAAACGTTGGGTATGCAAACCTACCAAGTACCCTTCCCATCCTGGCAGACCATGTTCCCACAAGTTGCCATTTTCTTCGTGTTTGAAGACATGTTCCACTACTTTGGTACGAATAAACGATGTTCCTGTGGTCACCTCTCTGATGAACGTTGATTCAGCTCACCAAGCGCTTCACTGGGGAGTATTGTACAAGTATATTCACAAGATTCACCACAAGTATTCGGCTCCTTTTGGTCTTGCTGCAGAGTACGCCCACCCCGCTGAGGTGTTCATCCTCGGCACCGGTACGATTGCTGGTCCCATCCTCTACTGCTCCTTCACCCGCAACCTCCACATCTTTACTGTCTACGTTTGGATCACGCTCCGTCTGTTCCAGGCTATTGACGCCCACAGCGGTTATGGTTCGTGTCATTCGACTTGTCCAAGATGCATTGCCTTACTTTATCACCCCTAGACTTCCCTTGGTCGCTCCAGCACATCGTTCCATTCTGGTCGGGTGCCGAACACCATGATTTCCACCACATGGCATTCACCAACAACTACTCCACCTCTTTCCGGTGGTGCGATCGCCTGTTTGGCACCGATAACAAGTACCGCGAGTATTGTAGGCGTATCGCTGCGAACAAGGCTGCCATGAAGGGCAAGAGCAAGGCTGAGCAGGACGCTGCCGAACGTCAGCTCATTGCTGAGATTGAAGCCGAGGGTCAGCGTGCTGAGGCTATCGCCGAGGGATCCGTGCAGGAAGGTAAAACGGCCAAGGTGCAATAGAGCACCAGGCGTGGTTATGGATTTAGACGGATACTAATATACCACGCATAATTTAAATGCTATGTACCATGACATTCCCTTTGTGTGATGAAACGGGCAGAGCCGCTATGCACCACGGTGATCATTCCGACCTCTCGTCCATGGCCAACAAGATGCTCCCTCCAGAGACGTTGGAGCTCGTTCTCGGACATATTTCGCGGGACGATCTCGTTCCGATACTTACCACCAACTCTCTCTTCCACCAGGTCGCCGCTCGCGTACTGTACCGTGCGCTCATCGACATTCCTCCCCAGCGGACATTACGCCTCATCAAATCCCTCGCCCGCAACGATCTTTATCCCCCGTTCGTCCGTCGATTCGACCTCGAATGGAACGACAACATCCTCACAGGCAACTTTCTCCGCCTCCTCCACCGCACCCTCCAACGACTCAACCACCTCTCCTACCTCGGCCTCGAATTCTCCGCCACCGACAACCCGTCCAACCTCGCCTGGATCCTCCAAGGATGCACGTTCTCGCTCAGAGTGTTCACCACCTCGATGCGATGCGAGCCCCTCCTCGCCCGCTTCTTCGAGACGCAGCACAACCTCGTCGAGGTCTGTCTGAGGGGATTCAACCCCGTCCCTACCTTCCCGCTCCCGCCCGAAGCGCTCCCCCGCCTCAGACACTTTCGCACCGTCCTCTCCTCCCCACACGTCACCGCCAACTTTGTCCGCGGTCGGCCGATCGAGAGCGTCTCGATGTCGCTGTACCCCGGTGACGCGACAACGTCGCTCGACGCGTTGCTCCTCTCGACCCGCCCATTGAGGCGGCTCACCGTGATGTCATTCGACATCGGACCGCCCGCAGCGCTCATCACCGAGATCTCGAAACGACTACCGGGGCTCGAAGCGCTGCACGCCGTCGTCCTCGTCCGACACTCTAACCATGCAAGTCCCCCCCCCCCTCCGCGTCCCCTCTTTCTTTCTTTCTACCGCTAACCGGATCCCCTTTTTGTCTCTGGAACAGAAATTGCTCCTCGAGACAGCGCCCTCGTTGAGCGACTTCAAGGCGCTCCGATATCTCACGTTCATGGCGCCTGGATCGTTCTCGTCCGATGACGAATCCGAGATCGCGACGTTGTGGCACAAGGCGTGTCCGACGCTCAAGACCATCATCCTCCCCAAAGGCATCGTGTGGGGATACGTCGACGGCCAATGGGTATCGCTGCAGGACGCCCCGTGAGTGTACGCGTCTCGAGCGCGAAAAAAAAAAAGAGAGATGGGTGCGAGTCGTTGTAGGTGAGCGACACGAACGGGGTCCATCTGCACACACAACTGACTTGCATGGGCAGACAATGTATAGAACACAATGTACGGTTTGAAAAGGCGATCCTTTTGTTGAATGCACGATATCGGAGTACGTGTAGGATGGGTTGATCGATCATGGGATATCGACGGCTGAAGCGAGCAGGTCTGTTGCATCCTCGCGGATCGTGGATGCCTCTGTTGGCTTACCCTCGAGCTGGCAAGAAGCAAATGATGGTACCGAACCCGACGCGTTTCATGGAGTCAGGGCACGTATGTGTCGAACACCATCGTCACGACGCCTCGCACTGTGACGCCTACGGCACCCGACTGCGGGACCATGGGATGCGTTGTGCGTGTGCGTTCCTTCGGACCGGTCCCCTTGTACATGCACAATCTCACCTCACCTGCATTGGGCATTGTGTTCGCCCTACTCTTCGTGCCCACAATGAAGAGGTACCGTCCATGTATCAGCCACGACCGCACTGGTCACATGACCAATTCCATGGCAACTCATATTAAATCGTAAATTGATCATCATAGCACAGTGACACGTATTCACGCTCCGATTCACACATCTACATTATCCAAAAACAAAAAAGGTCCTCGTACAATGAAACAGTCGATGCTTTCCAGTCCCGTGATCAGTTAAAACGTAAATACGGGGTGACAATGACATAGAGTTAGGAGGTAGATATAGCTGATATGTGTGTTGTAAGTATACGGGTGCGATCAGGCGGGCAGGAGAACAAGATTAACACGAGTGGTGGTGGGCCTAGCACAAAACCAGGGCGAAAG
>JBBPSL010000112.1:4235-18461 GCA_038093555.1 Butyriboletus appendiculatus
CTTGTTCCCACCACGCGCGGCATCAATCCATGGGTCCATGTCATTTATTTGTCACAAGGTTCGGTTTGGACACACGATCACATTGATCGGTAATATACGAAGCTCTCCGGCGAGGTAAAGTCCGCTTCAAAATGCGTGATCCAGATGTCCATACCAATGGTGGACGCGATCGTAGTGGTAGGGAACGGCGCCATCGACGTCACTAGGACCGTGACGTTCAGTGCATCGGTCCTCTTCACATATGTTGTCCGAGGCCTACGTCCATTAGCCAGTCCTAAACACATAACGACGACATGGAGACGTTACCGAATCTGGATGATTTGTTGCATGGCAAGATCCAGGAGAAGACAAAAAGATTCGTTGTGCCTCGTTTGTCTGCAGGGTCTCACCATACATTACAGAATAAACCAGCTGCTAAGACCACTGTTCCCAAGCATCCGAGCAAGGATGCCTCCGAGTCGTGCGGCGGACAAGGTTCTGTAACCGCAAAGGAAGCCAACCCAGTGCGTTTTTTCCGAACAGAACTCGTAATGACAGCCGACGCGCTATTAAGTGCAACAAGAGAGCAGCCTGGCCACATTTTACATTGTTAGACTTATAGTGGAACAGCCGATGCTACCGTTTCGTTCAGGCTATTCGCATGGATGTTCTGTATTCGCTCAGGTACACATGACGAGACGCATTGATCGAACCGACTCACTGCAGTACATGTACATGCTAGGTTGGGATTAGACGGCAGTGTCTGATTATTAGACCTACATTCACAGTGCTTCGCTGGATCGAAGGTCGCTCACGGGAAAGACGGGAAATAATCCTAGCATCACTGACGCATGTTGTATTGCTTCATTGCATACATCCACATCAAGTCGTCCAACATTGCACTTGTTTTTGCGTTCAACGGGGCTCGAGTTTGTGACCTTTGAGCATTTTACAATACGAAGGCTCTGCCAGCAGGCTCATTGGAATGGTCGGATGGGATCGCCATGTCGCCAGTCGGGACCTTGGGCATCCGGGTTTGGCGTGCACGTTCGGTTCGATGGATCAACGCCATGCAATGAACCACGAGCAGCAGCTACAACATGGACGAGACACCGTGACGCAGGCACCCTGGAAAGAGCTGCTCTGGGTCGGCTGAGGGAAGGGAACTGGGCCCCAGGCTGTATGAGAAGATGAGGTGCACTCGATGACACTGCCCTGCATACGTATTGGTGGACTCCGCTTCGAAGGGCGCAGCATATTACTTGGCAACGATCTCTAGCATATCTGTGGGTTCCATATGGATGCCTGTGATATGCCTGTGATACAGTCTACCCGTGAACTTGCGACTGGGCGTCCAAAGGGATTACTGGCGTCGACGAGGGGTGTGTGAGCACAACCATATGAGCCCCGGATAGACACATACCTACATCTGCGATGTCCACCTGTCCGACGTGTATAGCAGCGAGCGCAAGCTATTCCAGAGTGTCAACATATGAATAGGAGTGTAACGAGCTGGGGTGGCGAACAGACATACATTCGTCTCCCACCTTGTCAAGAAAACCCCCCCCGGGAGTATGAGTGGTCCTTGATCGAGAACGTCCTGGTATGGACACGTGTTTTGCAGGCGGTAGTTGCAAGCGGGCCTAATGCGCATTGTATGCTCGTAATCAGTAATTAACGCATCAGTGCCCCCTCTCTGCTTTCGCAACGACTCTGCAATGCCCAGGAACGTCTGTGTGAGTCGAACCTAGTGTGATGAAAACGGAAAATCGGTTAGTGCATATGTAGCCTAGGAACCACATGAATGCGTATGCACCATATCGAGCGCCTGAGTGTACGACGAAAGGACAGTCGCGGTAGCCGGCGCAAGCGGATCCCTCGGTGCATTGTTCTGCGCGTCGCGCGCAATGCTGGCCATGCGACAGAGGTACAGCGAAGAACCCTCCGGTCCGAACGACACCGCTTTTCTGCGTTTGCAAAAGAGAACGCACGTCAGATCAGACGATATGTAGTATGCAAATGACAATGTTTACCCTAGTCGAATGGCTGTACGACACGGATCTTGCATGACGTTATCTCCGATTCTACATTCACCATCGGAAAGGAAAATGATGAATGGGGATCTGTTCCAACGGGGATTCTGATAGCAAAAGGGACTGGACGGAGACAAGACGTTTACCGACGCCTGCACAATCGTCGATGAGCGGGGACTGGCGGAAGGGCATTGGTATCCACTCAGGGCGAGTGCACGGGGTGTGGAGCAGTCTGTGAGACAGACCGGCTATGAGTGGCACGTACACCCAACTCTGGGAGAAGGCACGAGCGCACCGTGTACAAATGGCTGCTAATTCGTGCACTGGAACTCTACCGACTGGTTGCGTGAATCCATCGGTGATCGTGCACAACATGCGCAACGCTCTGCAGCGCTCGTCGTGCAAATGTCTGCTGCTCGTCCACACTTCACTCTGCCTTTGGTGGGAGCCTGACGTCGTTGGGCGAGGAATGGTGTATCTGGCCTGCGGGTGGCTGGGCCACACAGGCTTGCTGAGCGGGGGAAGGGTATTGGTAGTCGTGTGGTAGGGGGATGTGTGTCCGCGGCGCAAGGACGTGGGTGACGACATGCGTTAGAGGATAGAGGGTAGATGACCTGGACGTCCCTGTGCACGGATGCAGAGTGGGAATGGGAGTGACTGCGGTACCTCGACGGGGCGGAGCGGTCGCGGTGAGCTCGGTCAGCGTAGGACCTGCTGCGCGATCGAGATGGCCGAGAGGGTCAGGGATCATTCACCCGTTGCATTTGGATGGTGGCGGGCTGTCTGGCTCGTTATAGAATGGTCAGTCACAGAGGGTGGTGAGAGGACAAACGGGAATGGAGTATGCGTGTGAATAGGCACCCGTTGGCAGTATTGGCAGAAACGGACCCTGTCGCCGGCGTTGTGGCGATCTTGATGAGCAGGGCAATGAACCCGCCGATACGGTTCAGCGTGGAGCGAAGGACGTCGCCCATGTCATGGTGAGGTGTGTGTATGCGTAGAAAATGCTGTACATCTGTTTCGATCGAGACGGTGAGCGCTCTGCCTCGCATGTCATATCACACATTGACAGTGACTTGCAGCGATTCTGGGAGAGAGGAACAGGTTACGGTCAGTGCGCTAGAAATAGAACAGAGACGGAAAGGAAAGAAAGAGTGCACGTACTACACGAGACCATTCGCACAAGAATACCCAAGCACAGATGCCGACGTCTTGCTCGTCGTGAACAAAAACATGAAGATGCCGGACAATAGTGTGAATAGCGCGAACGAGAACTTGCGTCCGCCGAATGTGAATCTGCCACTGCCGCGCGTGACATCAACGAGCCAACAGGCGATGAACGAGCCGAAGACAGAGACAATGGCATAGATGTGGTATGTCTCGTCCGCATCGGTCATAGTTGAGTCATCCGACTGAGTCAAGTCTTAGTCTTGCTCCAGAGTGCACTTGCAGTGCACTCCATCTTCTGCTGGGATAGTCCCCGGCCATGGCAGAGTTGCTGTCCAATCCTGATGGCGCTGCATCGGTCATAGTCGAGCCATCTGAGCGAGTGGGCTTACCTTGTCATGTTGAGCGTCGGCCTCATTCATCTCGCCCTAGTGAGTCTTGGCCTTGCTCCACTTGCGGTGCTAGCACAATCCCTTGGTAAATTCGAAGGTTGGATTGAGGAGAACGCTCCTGAGGCATCCGCCCCATCTATCATTTGGAAATGCAATTTTACCCATCCTCAGCTCCTCATACGCAGGCGCATATATCTCGTGCGACCGTTGACCCACGCGTCCGCCTTGATCGCTTGGGGGGACGAGGGAAAATAAGATGCTTCAAATTTGCTGGGGGGGAAACATATTAGGAGACAACGTGCACCCGATGACAGCTGCCCTGGATACCGTATTGATGGACTCCGCTTCCAAGAGCCTAGCATAGTATTCGGCAGCGATCTCTAACATTTCTGTGGGTTCCATGTGGATGTCTGTGATACACCGTAGTGTACGTACGTCTACGTCGTCCACCTGTCCGACGTCTATGGCAGCGAGCGCGAGCTATTCCACAAAGGCGGATACATATGAATAGGAATGTGACGTGGTTTGAGCTTGGGTGGCGACGGACATACATTCGTCTCTCACCTTGTCAAGAACATGCCCCAGGAGTATGAGCGGTCCTTGATCATGATCGAGAACGTCCCAGTATGAATGCGTGTTTTGTAGGCGGCATGTCGCAAATGCAGATTGTACACTCATCCTGAGTCGAGTTGTGTAGGCAAGGTATGACGAGCACTCGCAAGTCCCAGGGAAAGACTACCGTTGGAAACAAGGGAAGGTTTTGGCGAAGTTGACTGCTTGGCTGACCGTCGCAGGGCTCACCGAGCTGAGATCCGAGTAAGAAAAGCCGCCCAAGACACGAGGCACCTGCGACCCATATTGAGAATAAGGAAACGTGTTCATACAACGGCTTTGCGCACCACGAGTAAACCGAAACACGTTGTTTTTCTAGTCTTCGCACCCCCAAGACTGTGTACCATTCGCGAGGATGTCGTCGAAGAATACCGGTGTGTAGCAGTTCTGAGCAGTAATTGTGCGACGCTGACAATTCAGTAAGACCCAACAATAGTACTTGAGACTGGTGGCTCTGGCCCCGTATACGCAGTTGCATTCCATCCAGACGGAAAGCATCTTTTTAGCGGTGGTCCTGATGGGATTCGACGATGGCGACTTGCCGATGGTCAACAGGTCGGAACGCAACCATCAACGTGGGACTTCAATGCCATTGCCGTGTCGAGGAATCACAAATGGGTAGTATGTGGGACTGACAAGGGGGCGAGCGTGTGGGATGCGGAGGTGCATGAAAAGGTCATCGAGGTGGAGGGCGGAAACAAGGTGTCTACAGTCGACGTCTCCGCAGACTCGGCCAAGTTTGCCACCGGGACTTGCGACGGTGAAGTGAGCATCTGGAGTTTTATGACTGGGAAACGACTCGTTGGCCCGCTCCAACACGACAATCTGGTCACGGGAGTCAGGTTCTCTCCAAATGGCGAGCAGATCGCTACTTCCGGCGAAGGTGGTTCGGTCCGCATCTTTCACACTCACAACGGAGACCAACTCATCGACATCGAAACCATTACTTGCTCAATATGGCCAACCACTCCGCTCGTGTGGTCCAATGACAGTCAGCTCATTTTTTCTGTATCGGACGACGAGAAAATCAGGTCTTTCAATGTGTCCACGGGGTCCCAGATTGCCGAATCACCCACTCTCAATGACAAGTACAAGTCTATTTCTCTGGCACCGAATGGCAAGTTTATTGCTACTGTCGCAGACCATGGAATCTCGTTCCTAGACACGTCGACACTTTCTCCCATTGTCCCTACCATCAAGGAGTGGGAAGATACATATATCTTCCCAATTGCAATCTCCCCAGATGGTCGCTATCTTGCGATTGATCAAGAACGCGGGAAAATCAATCTGCATGACCTCGGCAGTATTCTCCCGGACTCGTATGGTCCTTTCCGTGTAAGTATTTGTCCATTGACTGTGTTGGCATGTCTGTTCCGTCACCACCGTTGATATACTACGTTAGGCATCCACTCGTGAGGAACGGCAACCAGACGAGCTACCTTCGACCTCGGCTGGTCGTGACAGCAAAACGTCTGATACTGACTCAGTAAGAGTTTGTCCTTCCGTTGCCAAAATGAGTCGCGCTGACTTGGTCATCGCACATGTACACCAGGAAGAGCCTGGGAAATCTGGTCCACTCAAGTCCAAGGCCCGCAGCGATGACGACGACGGTGATCTCCTCGAGGTATCCATTCGTTCTTTCCCCCCTCGATGCGAGTTCTCACAATCGCATAGGTCGAAGTGCCGACGAACACGCCTGCTACTCAGTTCGACTACGATGAGGTTGGCCATCATGACATTCACCTCTTCCCTCCGTGTTGACCCTGCTGCAGTCACTGTCCCCAGTGTCCTCTGTCCATTCCCGTGAGGACGAGATGCCGCCACGTGGCATATCCCCTGCTGTACCACAGGGGTCAGATGCTCTCCCAGTCACCTATCCTCCAGAGATGCGTCCAGAGGAACATCGCGACAGTGTCGAGTCATCTCAGGGTATCCCGATGTTCAAAAAGTGGCTAAAGACAAGAATCAGGAAGAGTAAAAAGGACCCGGCATTGCCCGATCGAGTTTCCAGAGAATCGCGTCAGGCTGCTGATCATCAATCTCATTCCCAGCCACCAGCGAGGGTGGAAGATTCGAATGTGGGACCTTCGAGGATGGCTGCCACTAAACGTGTGCCAGTGAGTGACCCTCCTTGATAGACAATCGGATGCGGTGTGTCCAACACATCATCTTAGCGAGCGGTGGCGAAACCCGTTCGACAACGAAAGGTTCGTTGTGCCTCGAGCTTACATGCAGAGACTCATCGGTCGTTGTAGCCTAATGCCAAGCCCACCCATCCAAAAAAAGGTCCTCCCTCTCACAGCGGACAAGGTGCTGCAAGGCCAGCGGAAGCAGGCCACGTATGTCTTCTTTCTGGTGATGGTAGACTACATCATGACCCCTCACGTCCTATTAGGCGCAACAAGCGAACGATCTATCTCAACCCCCCGCCGGGACCGTCCATCTCACGGTGCGCACACCTCCTTTCACATACTTATTGGACTCATGTTAGATCTCATCAGCGGCGGTCAGACAAGGCTATCCTTTCGATCGCGTTTCCTGTGTGGATGTGTTGTGGGTCAGCTAATGAAGACGGCACTCATGGATGATTTTTGATGTAGCAAGACATGACTTATGTAGACATCGATCGTGTAGTTCTTTGAGTTATTGTCACCTCGCAGCGAATACTGATAAGCCCGTCTAGTTTGAGCCTAGTCACTTCATGAAGACTGATTGACTGATGATAAACAGGCATGTGTCATTGATCCGGGCCGCTATTCGAATGCCAACTAAGACGAGGATGTGCGCACGTTAGTTTTATCGCGGATCCAAGTAAGTACCTCTGAGTGCGAACGCTTGATCAAGACCGAAACATAGATGACAACGTATCCCACCCCAAACTGGCACAACTCAATCTCTTCCTGCCCGCCCGCCCGTCCTCACCTCCTCCACATCCGCATCGGCAGTCATAGCCATAGCCACCTGATGGATCGGGCTTCGATGGCAAAATCCAGCGTACACACGCCAGCAGTCTGCAGATAAGACATGCAACGCGAATCGATGTCCGATACGAACATCGCAATCGCCGTTTGCGGTCGAGAAGGCTACCGGCGACATACTGCTGACCCGCACCTCTTTCTGTGATTCTCTTTTACATGGTCAACAGCGGTGCGACCGACTGGACGCCAGCAGCCGAAGCGCAGCTAACACGAGAATCAACAGACGACCGGCATTGATATAGGACGACGGTGATGCCATGGAGATCTGTAAGAGGAAAAAGTTGCCCAGGACTGTGCGAGGCGGCGCGAGGCTCGAGGTAAGAAAACCGACGAGGACGATTCGCCACGAGGGGGGTGATGGGTGCCTGGTGTGCTTGTACGTCCTGGACCCAGCTGTTGCGGGAAATCAAAGAGAGGGATGTAACTGTCGTACGAGCCATGTAAAAAGCCTCTAGTAAGAATACGTTTGAGTGCCAAGGGCCGTGAGATTCACCAAGGGTGGTTCGTTCGATTGCACCGCAGACGAGGAAGTTGAATGGAAGGGTCTTGTGAGTGAGAGTTCTGTCGATGAGTTGGGAGAGTTCGTCGAGTAGGTGTTATGAATTTGCGCACTCGGACATACAAACCGAGATAGGACCGAATCCTCTTGCGGGGGCGTCATACGCTGGGGCAGCAACACAGACTCAACGTACTCAGTCTCGAGCGTGTCTTCCTGTCCCGTCATAAACAAGGTTGTCGTGTTCCGATGCATACTGCTCCATAACGCGATACATACCTGAGTACCTCACTGGTAAGTCATCTTCTGCGCGACATTCTCCCAGGGTGGTTCGTAGAGTACAATTTTTGAGAGGGTAGATGAACAAGCCATTCGTTGGTTTCAATTTGGTTCCGATCAAATGGCACTGGAGTTGTCGGCCCGGAATGTTTCGGCACGTATTGACTTTGATTATATAAATCTCCGACTGAAACTCTTCAGAGTGCGTGCCAAGAAACTCCGAACGTCCTGTGGCCAAATTACGTCAGCTACTCATTCACGAAAAGCCATCCAAGTTGAACACGACCAAGTTTTTAGACATGAGCGACACCCTCGAGCCAATCTCGCCCACGGGTCAACCGCTCGTCCCCAGAGAAAAGGTCAATATAAAACCCCATCTTCGACCCCATTCCTGACGATTCTCACAGACAGCGCCATTTCTTATCCGGTCGTTTGTCAAAGTTGGCACATTCCACCGTCTCTCATTATTCGAAGAAGGCACGCTTCCGACGACCGACGAGCACCAACTCTTTACCTGGTATGTCGTCGCGTCGTTCGATTCGTGTGCTCGCCTGATCTATGAACTGTAGGAAAGACGCCACGCTACGCGAAATCCTGACTACCCTTCGCAACACCGCTCCTCAAATAGCAGAGTTCAGACACCCCCTCGCCCGGTACTCTTTCCGCGCGATATACGCCGATGGTGCCAACAAGGGCCGCTTCGCCCAAAAAGAACTCGGTATCGTCTACTCGCGCGATATCCTCGGTGAACCAGGCTCGCTCGAAACGCCTGCCACCCGATTGTTAGAGGATGCCGACGGCGAACATCGTGAACCGACCGAACGTGAAAAAGAAGAGAGGACGCTCGAGGAACTACGTTTCGTGCCTGGAGATTATCTTTGTGTCTCAATCATCCTTCCAAAAGGTGTTGCCCCCAGTGCACCGCAAGTGGACGTGGCCGTCAAACAAGTTCAGTCGAATGGCTGGCGCTCAGGTCCGCCTGTTCGTGTGAGCAGTGGTGGATTTGGTGGTGGACAGGCACCTCCTCCGGGTCGTGGTGGGGGGCACTGGCGAGGCGATTCTAACCCGCCGCCCCCGGGTGGTGGTCGTGGTCGTGGGGGAAGATCCGGTGATTTTGCGGGGAGGGACCGTGATTTCGATCGTGTGCGGGAGCTCGAGAGGCGCCCTCCTCGAAGGGATTCGCCACCACGTCGGGGTGGGCGAGGAGGACGAGGAGGGAGACGGTCACCCTCGTATTCACGGTCTCGGAGCCCACCGAGGCGTAGGGGTTCACGGTATGATTGAGATTTGAGAAATTGCTGTATTTTCTTTGACCGTAGAGGTACATGATGGTCGTATTGCAATGTGCTTCATCAGGGCGTAGCAGTCAATATTAGTTTTACTTGAGGCGCGTCGCGCCATCTTATCGAACTTCATCAACGTTTCAACTGCGTGGCTTCCGCCTGTCAATTGCACTCTGTCGATGGGTTCCAGCTCATCCAGACACGCTTATGCCTTCCCCGTGCCCATGCCAGCGCACGACCCCTCAAAATCGGGCAAATGGTCCTTCTCCATGAAGAAAAAGAGCAAAAATGGCAAAGAAAAATATGACGACTTCATCCCTCCCAAATACCCCACCCCTGCCACCGCCGCGTACGGGTTCCCTTATTGTGCGTCTCCGAGCGTGTGTGGGCGGGTGCTGGTGTTGACCGAGTGCCGCAGACCCACAGATGCAAACCACCTTTCCTACGTACTATGCCCCGGTACCAATGGCAGTCATGCAGCAGCCCTTCGGGGTTCAACCGCCTGTCTTCGCCATGCCCCAGGCCTATGTCCCGATGCCGACATACCAAACCACCGCAGCCCCCGTCCAACCCGCCGTCATACCCGCCATTCAACACGCACCAACCACACAAATGCCCGTCCCAACACCCGGCCCCCCAATTTCATCCGCCCCACCACCCACCGCCCCGACACAGATGCCCCAACCCCACCCCACCTACGACCCACCCCCAACCCATGGCCCAGTGATGCCCCCCTCGCCCGTCCTCGCCGAACCCGTCATCCCGCCACCCCCGAACTTTAGCTCCGAACCCCCCCGCCTCACACCCAACTCGGTGCGTCCCCGTTTCACAGACTTTTACCGCCCCGTCGATATGCCAGATCCACCACCCCGACGGCCCAGTTTCGACGAGCCCGTCCGTCCACCGACCGCTGGCCCGTCTAGCAGAACACCCTTCATCCCCCAAATGCAGATGCCGACGCCGATGCCGATGCCGATGCCGATGCCGATGCCGATGTCGAACAACCCGCTCCCGCCACCGCCCGCGGACGTATGGGATAGCTCGCCTTACCGACAGGTCCTCGAGAACCTCCCCAACGAACTACCGCCGCTCCTCGATCTCCACCCCTGCTCCGACTCGTTCGTCAGCATGCCCGAGCCCGTGCCACGCCCCTCGTCGCGTCTCGGGGGATTTTTTGGCTCGACCTCGAGGAGGGACAAGGGGAAGAACCCACTGAGGGGGTTGTTCCGGTCGAGAAGCACCTCGGGGCACGACGTGCAGAGCGATCTGGGGTCGATCAGTGGGAGTCAACATGGGCACGGACGGGCACAGACGATGACGACGTTCCTCGTTCCAGCCCCTGGTACGAGCACGTCGACGATGGACATTCTGCCCGGCGTCCCAAGCACGTCCATGCCCGTCCCCGATCGCGGCCCACCGATCAGGTTCGATCATACGGGCGACTATGCGGGGTTCGTGAATCACTCTAATCACCGCGTGATGTACAAGAATAAGATGTACCCGACGGCGTTACATTTACTCGAGGCGATGAAGTTTACCCATCAACCGGCCCTGCAGGAAAGGATACGGACGTGCAAGGACGTGAATGACATGTATCCGCTCTCGGCGAGTTATCAGGAACACGTTCGACCGGATTGGGGACAGGTGTTTTTACAAACGGTACGTGGATTTTTCTCTGGAGTTGGTGTCGTTGGCTGATGGGTCTCGGTAGATGGAGGACGTGTTGTATCTCAAATTTAAACAACATCCGAGTTTACGCAGGTTGCTCCTACGCACGGGGCTTGTGGACATCCTCTATGCAGACGACAATGACTATTGGGGTGAAGGTCCCCTGGGCGAAGGTGCCAACGAACTCGGTAAAGCCCTTGTTCGGGTCAGGGAACGACTACAACAAGAAGGCGAGAGATGAAAAATACAGATTCCAAAACGGGATGATCACGACGGACACGACAACAACACGATGTAGATGCCCGCACGCCAACTTCATGCATATAATCATGCGTTTTTTTTCCACACACATACTACCCTGCCATACCTTTTCATGCTGTTCATTGCTATCATGTTGTTTTCACATCGGTTTTAGAATCAGACTGGGTACCCCAGGATCAACCCCAGAAATTGGCGTACATTTTTCAGGGTTCTCGTGTCCGTTTTTGCTCTCCGTTCGTCGTTGGCAACGCGGACGAGTCGGTGCCAGGTGCCAACTGGGTTTTCACAACATTGTTCACAGCCTGGCGTCGTACCTTTTCGGGTACTTTCTCCCAGTACAGTTCCTCCTTTTTGCCTTGGATCCTCTCCATCGCGATCGGCTTATCGTCATGAACGGGCGTTCGCCCTGTCGTATCCAGTCCATCCACCTGGGCTTTCCGTCGCGCGTCGCAGCCAAAGTACTCTATTAACTGCGTCACGTGGTGCGGTGACGCGAGACGAAGATAGCACTAGCATAGAAAGAGACAGAGAAAAGAGACACATTTCAGTGTCCTTGCAAAGGAAAAAAAAAGGTAATGTGTAGTCGAACGCGTACCGTGTCCTGGCCTCTGTTAAAGTCGACGTAATCGAGACCGCTTCCGTCTTGGAACGCCTGAGCGAATAGGGATTTGAGCGCGGTCTTGTTCGTGTCTGGGTGGACGTTGCGCACGAAGACGAGGCAGCCGAATGGGTAGGGTGAGGAGGGCGTGGTCTGCGTCTCAGCTGCAGTTTTGGTTTCGGGGTGGGGGTGAGGAAGCGCAGTGGGTTCGTCGCGCTCGCGTTCGGTCGTGTTTTCACCCGGGTGATGCATCTGAATCTGCGTCCGCGCCACCTCATCCACGAGGTACTGTTTATAAAGGAGGTACTCCTCATTGAGCGCGTCCCAACGTGCCTTGGAGATCGTTCGCAGCCCATGCTTGTGCGCTTCTCTCGCGATGGGCGACGCGTCCCCATCCCCGTCCTCGTGCGCGGGACCAAGTACACGGCGCCGCTTCCATGGCCATGCATGAAGAACGGTCTCGACGTGCGACTTGGTCGAAAAGGTGACGAGGGCATACCCTTTGCATTTCGGCGTGTCCCCGGGTTTGTCGAGGTAGTGGGGAGGAAGGGTGACGCATTGGACGCGGAGGCGCGGTTCTATGCCAGTGTCTGTCTCTGGTCCCGAGGGCGGCGAGAGGAGCGTTTCGGCGAAACGGGCAATACCCCCGACGGTGCGGTATTGCGGTGGTATGCATTCCTAGTGGCGGCGATGAAAAGAAGAAAAAAAAAGGGCGTCGGATCAGATATGCGGACGAGTCGAGAGAAGGCGCCAAAGCGAAACGAACCATGTACGCGGTCATATCGTCCCATCGGGCACGCGACCACCCACGCGAGAGACGATCTCGCAGCGTGGACCAGTCTCTCCGGCGTACTTCGTACCCACCTACGTCTTTCTTCCGGGAGGTTTTTCCGGTGCCGTACCAGACGGACGAGGGCGGTGCGGAGGAGGCAGAAGAGGAAGACGCAAGACGCATCCGAACCTCGAGAGTATGACTCGCGTGTGTGCGGAGAACTTTCACTACCTCCGTCTCGGATGGGTCGGGTTGACCGCTTGCCAGTGGGAGTGAACCACGAAACGGGGTGCGGCGGAGGAGGTAGTTGATAGGTACGACTGTGGATGCATGCAAAAGGTCATCGTTGATTAGTCGTCACGTTTCCTGGATGGGGACGGGGAAGAGAGGGAGAGACGCACACCCAGCCCCATCGGGGGAGGTTTCGTCGCCCAAACAAGCGTCGAGCTTCCAGCGCAGGTCGGCGTCGAGCCATATGTTGTAGTCGGAGAGGGCGAGAGAAATGAGGGACGCGATATCCAGGGCGATGATGGACTGCTTTGAATGCGCTGGTTCGATGGCCTTTTCTTTGCCCTTGACCTTGTCGAGCGTAGTGTTGGAGCGGTCGTCCGAGTCTTCATCGTCTTCATCGTCTTCGGGCTCAGAGTCGGTGGTGGGGTCGGGTGGTGGAGGTCCGGATATTCCTTTCCATTCCTTCGTGTACTTGGAGACAACTCGTGGAACGAAGGCAAAGGGTGTTGCCATCTATCGATTGACTGCACACGTTGAACATGGCCTGCATCACGGTCGCGTGGGTCTCTACTACCCTGGTACTCAACTATATTACGTTCTTAGTAAAGCAGCTGCAGACCTCTCGTTGAATCCATTGTCTCTCGCAGCATCGTGATCATCACCGAAGACGCATCCCATACAACGGCGATGCGAAGTTGTTCTCATGACCGAGCGTAGCTCTACTAAGTAGTAGATTGCAGCATACTCGCAGGCAAGCCGATGCTCGGCAGCGGTGACTGCCGGTTCTGGAAACATCCACCCAAGGGGTTGCCGCCTCGGCATACCACCAAGAAAGTAAGCGGAGTGCTAATAGAAGTACGTGCATTTGTCGGACTCTCAATATTGGTTCATAGGTCTTAGCATGGGCTCCCACCTAGTCCTTGTGCTTGAGCCGGTGTTTATTGTTTCGACTTGGAAAGGTGGACGGTAACCGTTTCAGTATATCATGACTGCATCGTCAAATTGTGGTGACAATATGACCACCGTATGTCAGATACAAATGCTCTGGATCATCATATCTGCGCTTGTTTGACACGCCCACATGGTGTCATGGCCGCGTGATACTATGCACTTCCAATAAAACCTGGCACCGGCTGAGACCTCTTGTATCGTTGGAGTCATCGTGATCATCACCAGAAACGTATACAAAGGCAACACATTGTTGTCGTGGGGTATACTCCGCTGGCGGGCATGACCGAGCGTACCCCACAACATCAATGTGTCGCTTCCATGTACAGTGCCAGTCCATTCCATTGATTCGAGCTGGACCTCTCCACGTCGCATGTGCATGTGAATCACAATCGAGTCATTCACGACAGGCGACATTGACGGGTCCCGCGCATGGTCGCCTTAGCATCACCAGTTAGGTTTGGCCCCCTCGTCTATAGCAAGAGTGTATCATGATTCGTCGATTTGCTCGGACGACATTGAAGCGCCG
>JBBPSL010000112.1:25531-37963 GCA_038093555.1 Butyriboletus appendiculatus
CAAGGTTACATGACAAGGGTTCGAAGAGCGGTCCTTACCTTGATTGGCTGTCTGATTTGGTCATCGATGAGCGTGTTGACGGTTGGTTCTGAGGTACGACGGGCATGGCAAGAAGCTAGTAGAATAAGGGCCGTCGAGTGGACTCAAAGTTCGTAAAGGATACCTTCAACGTGCCAGGGACTCGTGCAATCGGATTCCAGGCCTAGACACATGGCCACCTCGTTGGCCGCAAAGGCCATGGGCAGCGACTTCTTCAAATGGCAATGTCTTTAGATATGATATCGCTATCGCTGACGATCATGGGGTGATGAGAGCGAAACAAACATGGGCACGAAACCGGGAGTTTGTCCTGCTTGAAATTTGGTGTCGGCATCATTGACAATCCCTGATCGGCAACAGTGGCGATAAGCAAAGGCTGTCATGCGCCAAAATGCGCAGCAGCCTGTATCCAGTTAGCTTGTTCAAGTTCCCCCGACCCGCGGAGTGACGGAGGTATGGGTCCATCTTTCCTTCGAAGTTCGTACTGACCGCGAGCGCTGAAAATATATCGTGGTATAGCTCGCGCCAGTATCCATGTTTCAAAACACACATGGTCGCATTTACTAGCTTACACAGGTAACAAGCACCAGGACTCCGCTCAGTTGTTTCTCGAACTCGTGCCTGGGCCGTATAGCAGTGATGTATTATATGGTGAAGGGTGAGTTTGTCCCAAGGCGCCTTGCTCTGCATTAGCGACTCAGGTACTAGATCCGCATATTATTCGAGTGCGAGCGAGTGGGTGTTTTACTGATCATGACACTTGCCAGCTGGAGTCAGTCGAAAGTCTCTGTGGTCCCCTGAGGTGAAACAGCGAGGTGTAGCATCGACGCCTCCACCGTCATCAGCGAAAATGCACCCCCGGGCCAAGAACCCTGCAAACAATTCCTCGGCGACCACATCACTGCAGCGGCGAAACCAAAGTCAACAAACCCGGAGGCAGCCGGACCTCCCGGATCGCATGGACAGAAATCGCTATTGTGCCCAAGGTACAGCAGCCAGATAGGTCCGAGAGTCGTGCGGTGGGCGAGATTACCGTCGAAGGAGGTACGGTCGTGCTGTTGGATCTGTCATCTCGTTCAAGTTCATCCACTGAATCCCTTGGCTGCCCCTGCCACGCTTTTGTAGACGTGTTGAACGGACGCGGAACGATGCATGGTGCTTGCTCTTCGACAAGTGTGTTTCTGATACCATTCCCAACTGTCTTTTTTTTTTTTGCTGAGAGAGCCCTCTCCTTCCCATAGATGTTTTACAAGATCCTTCCGTCCAGAACTGATCCAGCTGTAATATCGAGCTCCTTGGCAGTCTTCTCATCAGGCCTAGACGTATGTCAAGAAAGAGACAATGTGAGATTCAGAAGGAGCCTCACATCTGTCTCCTGCCAAAGATCAACCTTTGTTGTTGTGATGGCACACCTGACTGCTCCTCGACCTTCTCCTTGATCCGACTGATCTGCGGAGCATAGGAAGTCAAAGAATGTATAACCAAAGCCCATCTTGTGACTCATCTTGTCCTCCGGATCGATGTCTAGTTCAATCTGGACGCCATTGATGAAATGGTATAAAATAGAGTTGGTACAGTGCTTACCTCCTTTCCAGTCAGCGTCTTGAGAAGTACATAATCAGTATCGTAATAAAATTGACCCGTTGAGAGGAGGTGCACCTTAACTTTGATCAACATCTTTCAAGTGAGGAGACGCGTACTAGTGTTCAGAGGCTTTCAAGACATTAATTAGGGTTGCTGACTAACTCCAATGTCACGAGGGGCTAATGATCACGTGCCCCGGTTAGCCAACTCTTTGTCGAGTCTACTGTTTGGCCGGGGCCTCGCGCCGTTTCGGGGTGTCTTTGACTCCTCACTGGTACCACCCGGACGGTAGTGACATCCCACTACACTCTCGGCGAGTCAAGTCCAATCGACATTTTCAAACAATCGTGCGTTTCGTAGGGAAGTATATCATAGGTTGGGTAGAGTCGTGATATCTTGCGCCAGTATCCATGTTTCAAAACACACATGGTCGCATTAAGTTACTAGCTTGCACAGGTAACAAGTACTAGGACTCCGCTCAGTTATTTCTCGAACTCGTGCCTGGGCCATATAGCAGTAATGTATTATATGGTGAAGGGTGAGTTTGTCCCAAGGCCCCGCCCCGCATTAGCGACTCAGGTACTAGATCCGTATATTATTCGAGTGCGAGCGAGTGGGTGTTTTACTGATCATGACACTTGCCAGCTGGAGTCAGTCGAAAGTCTCCGTGGTCCCCTGAGGTGAAACAGCGAGGTGTAGCATCGACGCTGGATTTGTCATCTCGTTCAAGCTCATCCACTGAATCCCTTGGCTGCCCCTGCCACGCTTTTGTAGACATGTTGAGCGGACGCGGAACGATTCATGGTGCTTGCTCTTCGACAAGTGTGTTTCTGATACTACTATTCTCAACTGTCTTTTTTTTTTTTGCTGAGAGAGCCCCCTCCTTGCCATAGATGTTTCCCAATTTCCTTCCGTCCATCCTCCCAGGTCTGAGTGCTTTGGGAAGAAGTTGCATTATCTCGCTGGCATGGCCGAGCATCGTTGATACCAGCAGATCCTACCCTCACATCATTAACGGGGAGAATGTGGAACAACTGGAATAGTCCGTCGATTTGTCGTCATTGCGTCCAGAAGGGAACGCCAAGTCGAGAATCGGAGGGGAGGCAGACTTCCCCATCATGTCTTCCACAGCGGTCCAGTGTTCCCTACCGTCCCTGGACCCCCTTCCCGTTTTCGCCCGTTTCCATCAGTTGGTTCGCAAAAAAAAAAAAAAGAAAGAACGATTCAAGCATCACTCCCTCGCTTTCCTTCCCGTCGTCGATACTATTAGCATTGTCCGAGGACGGCAGTCCCATGAGAATGCGCGCATCGCGCGTCGGGAGTTGGTTGGGATTCTCCCGCTGCACAGCCTATTGTGTCGCGGCCTGGGCTGTGGGTGAAGGCGGCCTTGGAGCTGGGTCCACCGCTTGTGCTACCGTGCCAAGCGGTATGGTCAAGGTATGGTAGGAATATTGACAGGTTCTGTGAAAGCGCGTGAGCATGGCGTCGCTCGCGACGCCGCAGAAAGGGCACGCACTCGAGTAGCCTCTGCCGATGGTGGCCTTCTTCATGATGGCCTGCATCCACTCACCCTCGACGACTCGTTCGTTGTAACTGAACACGCGCGTCTTGTCTGTCTTGTGGACGATATGGAATCCGTAGCGCAGCCACCTTGTAGTCTCACCATCAGATGCTATGATGTAACTGTGGTTTGGTCATCACCTGAAGAACATTAACACATCACAGTCGTTGAATTTAGAGGACGCTACCACATGGATATACACATACGAGGCCGAAAGACAAACCACAGAGTCGGAGTCATCTTTGCGAGACACGAACAGTTCTTCTAGGATTTTCTTCCATGGTACCATACGTCTCAGTTTCCCCGTGTTCACGCATTATCTCGATCCCATCATAGCTGAATGCCTCCTGATCACCCTCATATACTGTTGAGGTATCCATGAGAAGACTGAGCATGCCTCTCCGAGAGTATTAGTACACTTACAGAATGTCAACTCCTCGAGCGTGCGTCCCGACGTCTCGGGAAACATGAGGTAGATGAACACGACCTGGAACGCATTCCATACGCAGTAGCTGGCGTCTTTCAGCACCTGTTCATTTGGGTCACCAAAGGGCAACTCACATAATGTACCATTTCCAGCCTTTCGTACTATTCATTAGCGCTACGTTTCGGATGCACTGAGCAGATGGACATACCTGCGGCATCGATGCCAATGGGATTCACGAACTGATTGAAGAACGCCCCACCACGGCTCCACCACTGGAAAATTGTGATACCCCTGGCTCGGACATGGAATGGAAAGAGCTCGACCAAGAAAGCTGTTTAAATCCGAGTCCATTTGCGTCACCAGGAGTGGCTAAAGACGACACCGATAAGGTAATCCTTACTGTAGGTCAAGGCGGTGAACGCCAGGTTGTAAGCTGGGCTATACAAGAAGATAAGACTATAGAGCGTGTGGTCAGAATGTGAAACACAGCGTTTTTAGTGAACCTGAATACTCACGCAAGCACTGCCTGGGCAGAGACATTGCTCTGAGTGAGCGTATACTCTGCACTAGCTATGGTCCAAGCGGTAAATACAACGAAGATAGAGATAGAACAGGCCTACAGAAAGGTTAGAAGAACGATATCAGAAGTAGTGCACAACTATATTACTTACTAAATACATCCTACGTCGAGGATACTGAGGCGCTATCAACGCAGAAACCGTCCCGTTAACGAGGCTCCAAAAAATTCTGGCAAAATTGATCATGTTCTTCGTCCAGTTGTCGTGAATGCCAATGTTATCTAAGACCAGGGCAAGGTAGTGTCTGCCAGCAGGATAAGCAGACAGTCCAACAGATGGAAATCAATTGCAGAGCTCACGAAATCAATCCAATTCCACACCACTCGGTGAACAGACCGAGGAAAGATGCAACGATGACCCGTTTTCGCATTCCTGGCGTTGAAAGTACATCCTTCCGGCTGACCTGAGTAATCTTCAAGTTCAATTCTGCCTCCAGCGTCTGCTCAATCTGAGTGAACTCCGCCTTGACAAACTCCGAATTTTCATCCCCCTCTGCATGGTATTTCACAAGAATGGCATATGCTTCGTTCTCTCTTCCTTTTGATACGAGCCAGCGAGGAGACTCTGGGAGGAACCAAATGAAGGTGACTTGAAGTAGACTAGGTAGTGCTTGAAGGAATGATGGGATTGTCCACCCCCGATTGTTGGGCATGGCAAACGTCCAGAGGGTCACCCCAGCAGCAACTACAGCACCTATGAGGAATCAGTTCAGAAAACCCCCCTTTGTATACGAACACAGTTTCAATTTACCAACGTCCCAAGAATTACTGTAAAGAGAACCAATAACCGCTCGCTCCTTGGGATGGGAGAGTTCTTCATATAACTTAATCATTAATAACCAAGTCAAAACATTTTTGTCGTACCTCCAATCAAAGAAGAGGCAGCTACAACACAGAAAGCATTGGCAAATCCGAGGATAAAGCGAGCAATGATGAACATTGCGACTGTTGGATTCAAGATGAAAAGCGTACAGAGCTTCAAATATATCAATTACTTACAATTCAATGCAGACCCTTGAAGGATGCCCCCAATTATCGATACTACGCCTCCAAGCAATATCGGGTACCGCCTTCCAATCTTATCGACAACGAAGGGGACAAACGGAAGGGCAGCAACACAACCGAGAGAATACATACCAGCCATGAGACCCAATGAAGCGGAACGAGGATGATTATAGTCTGTCTCGTCTGAATCAAATCACTCTGACATCAATTAGGTGACCGCCTTACATTCAAGCCACGAGGGCACAGCTTGTAAGCCATTGACCATGGACGCGTCAAAACTTCTCCACGTCAGCAACTTGACACTAAATATACATATGGAAACACTTGCCCACTGGTCATCTCCACTCCGAGACAGGTCGGACACATCAAGAGATATAAGAGCCGAAGGTTGGGTTTGCTGTACCAAGGAACTTTGTCCTGTTCTGCAAGCCGAGAGACGATTCCCTCCCTCTGCGAGTCCATTTCGATAGCGGTGTGAGAACCGGCGCAAGTGAAGTTAGCAGTCTATGATTTAGTACTTTTATGAAACGCGCGATGTGCAACAACGCGGATACCAGTGGAGTTGACTTGAACGGTGTGCAATGGGATGTTGCTGCGTGGTTCCAGCTCCGAGACACCCAAACCTGTCTGCAGTGTGTTATCTAACTATCGACGGAGTAAATTCTTTACGGACGAACGATAATGCTTATCTGCTGCGCCGTGACCCTTTGGGATGCCCCTGAAAGCCCGGGCCAGAGATTGCTCGAATTTCAAGTCGCTTCAGTGACTAAACGATTGGCACAAAATCAACCCCCAGATTACACACTTCGGTCAGATAACCCACCAAGTTAACCTCTGCCGGCCCACGCAGTCGCCGTGAGGGCATCTTCCTGAGTTTCATCTCCGAGTGGGGTAGCATCAACCCAGCCTGACGTTAATGGAACTAGTAGTTCAACTGGCATGTTCCGTGACTCGGAAGCTCTATTACGTAGCAAGTCGGAACGAGTGTAACAATAGAACCACGTCTAGATCTTTGGCTTCATCACTGCTATCAAATGATCTCCGTTCGCGGCCGCTTGAATGCGTCGGTCAGAGCCGAGGATGCGCAGAGCTCGGCCGATTTTTCACCCACCCACCACACCCTCTTGATGGTCAGTCATCCCCATCTCGCATATCCTTGACGCCCTTTGGCTGACCTGCGAGGCGGTTTTTTCCCACTCGCCCTCGCACCTCACTGGCATCCGATTCAAAGCCGGACAGCGCTCGGAGCCACGCTGCCGCCCGCTCTCCCCCTCTTCTCGCCACAGCTCGACTACCATCGGGGTCGTATTCTACGTAGTACGTTGTACATGATCTGAAGACCGTCTCCGCTCGTCTCTCCGACACCAGCCCCGAGCGATAGCCAAAGATTCCGGTCTTTGGACATCACTCGGGAGATGTGGATTGTCGGCTTTGAACGAATGTAGGGTAAATCGTATGTACATGCCAGAACTACTCGAGCTTGGTTTGTTTCCTGCGCCCAGTGTAAAATATAGAGGCGGAGATGTGATGGAAACATGGCGGCTGGGACAAGAACTCAGTCGTCGTGCGGTACAACGGACTGAGGGGAGTAACACTCGATTAGAACTCTTTATATATCTGTCGGGAAAGAAGAAAAGTGTAGGGCGGTGTAGTGTACTACCCGCCCGCATATCAGAGGTATCGAACGGACGACGCTAAATGGTGATGTGTCATGGTGTACATGGAAAGTAGCGATACGAGACAAGTGCACTGGCAGCGACGGCGCGCATGCTTGTATTCCAACATCCGGAACATCAACGCACCGACGTGACAACATACCGCTCCCAAAAGTTGAGTTGCCTACAACCACAGCTGGCTTGCTGTTGCTCCATATTGAACTAGTGAAATGAACTTCTGCTGTCAAGTATTCGCGGCTGAATAAGTGGCACACGCAAGGACCTGAAGATCCCCAGGGCCTGTGCATGAATCCTGAAATGTTTGATAGCAAATTAGATAGCAGCTACAAAGTCAACGGCAAGTACAGCAGGGCAAAGCAATTGGGGAGTGGACGAGGATACAGAACTAGGCACCGAGATGTATATATAAAATATGTTGGTCAAATGGTATATCCGCCAATTTCATCGTTTTGTTCAGTGCCAACGCTGCACGGGTATAATCCAGACGACCACGCTCGTCTATCATATTGTCGTAGAACACCGAGGTGATCTTGTTCGTCTGAGCATCGTCCACCGCCCACATCGTCCCGATCACAGAACGAAATCCGGCGAACTGCATCGCCGACGCGAGATGCATCACCTCGTCCGGACTGTCCTCGTCCCCGACAGTCGTATGACAGGCCGAGAGATACGCAAACTGGGGGTTCTCAAGTTCACACCGAATGATACGTTCGATCGTGAAGTGTCCGTCGTGGAGAGCGAACGCGGACTCGAATGGCTGTTTCCGATTTGGGATACCATGACACGCAAAGTGCACCCATTCGTTCGTCCTAAGTTGCTCGGTGACCCGCGCGATGCAGGACTCTTGACCCTCGATGCGGGTGAAGGTGGCGAGGCCATCGACGCGCTGCTCAATGGTGGCCAGTTCAGCGCCGACGGAAACAAGTTCATTCTCGCCCTTGGCCGTCGCTTGACCTATACCAACGAAGTGCTTCCCTTTTGATGCAGAACCTGGGAGATCGTGGCGTCTAGCACGAATGAGGGCAGTAAGTGTGGGGGTATAAGACGAGATGTATAGATTAGCGAGACTCCGTTGGCCCTTCCTGAACGGACCTGCAGCGTGCAGGGGAAGAAGAGAGAACTCGGCGGTGGGGCACCACTAGATGCGTGATTGAAATGGATGTACTGTCTGGAGGAAGTTCACAATGTGAGAAACAACCTCGTCCCACAGTTTCCGCAAGATGATGGCAAGATCTTTTGTCACGACCATTGACTTTGCGAGCTTAGTCAAGGCGCCGAGCTCCGATGAGAGTTCTCGGACAGCTTCCTTTGTGATTGACAATGGAATGTGGACGGGATTTCGGTCGGCTAGGACAACAAGTGCATCACAGCCATATTTACTCGCATTCACAATGATGACAGGGCCCTCGCGTGCTGCTTGTTGGAGATCGGAGAAGGGAGAGGGGAGAAGGAAACGGGAGAGACCAGGCAACTCGCGGATTCTGTTGACGAGTGTTTGCAATTCAATGTTGAGACGGTATACTTGATCATGCTGATCTGGACCAGGCGAATCAAGCACAGTCCGGATGAGCAAGGTCTGCTGCATGAACTCGTCTGCCAACATCTTTCCTGTCTGGCCGGATGCAATGGCATCATCAAGTGGGGAACGGAGGCGAGTGAGCTGGCTCCAAAAGACGCCCCGACCCTGTTCTAGAAGCTCGACCGCATTTTTGGGAGAGTGATTGCGAAGACAAGCTGAGAACCCGTCCACTGCGAGCGACGACGTGATCCCTTTGAGGACACTGCGATGCTGAGGTAAAGGTGGTAGAGTGGCGACATGCAGAGTAAGTAAGCGAAGAGATGTTTGATAGGCTAGAAGAGTTGTGGGATGGTGGAAATCTTCAGCTACACGGATCCATGTTCTAGCGGCAGACAGATCGGCGGACGACACCATTGAAGGTAAATGTGCCAGCTGAGCATAGAGACGGAATAGCTCCTCCTTATCCTTAGATTGACTTGACTTTGCGAACCGAGTACACAGGTAGCCTGCGAGGTTCTCCAATGTCTTTGACCGATACGGGTGCCCCGCTGTGCAGAGCGCCAGTGTATTTTGGGCGAGGTCAATGGCCTCGTTCAGGTCCTCCATCGCCCCAAGCTGGCTGTAACGAAAAGAGATATTAGCTGCGAGGTTGTTCAAAGGCACTGGACGATCCGGGTGCCCTGGTGGGCAAAGTGCCAGTGCGTCTCGGCTGAGGGTAATGGCCTCGTTCAGGTCCACCACCGTCCCAAGCTGGCTGTAACGAGCGGAGAGGTAATGCGAAAGGTTGCCCAAAATCTTTGACCGATGTTGGTGCCTCGGCTTGCAGAGCGCAAGTGCGTCCCGGCAGAGCACAATGGCCTCGTCGAGGTCCTCTATCGCCCCGAGTTGATGGTACCGGGTGGAGAGGTAAAGCGAAAGATTGCTCAAAAACCCTGGCTGTTCTTGGTGCCCCGGCTTGCAGAGCGCCAGTGTGTCTCGGGCGAGGGCAATGGCCTCGTCGAGGTCCTCCATTACCCCGAGCTGATGGTACCGGGTGGAGAGGTACAACGAAAGGTTGTTCAAACATATTGAACGA
Organism: Butyriboletus appendiculatus; assembly: GCA_038093555.1. Taxonomy (NCBI): domain Eukaryota; kingdom Fungi; phylum Basidiomycota; class Agaricomycetes; order Boletales; family Boletaceae; genus Butyriboletus; species Butyriboletus appendiculatus. Next base: position 34,995 of record JBBPSL010000112.1, read on the forward strand.
CCCGGGCTCCCCGGCGGGTGAAGTACCAGTGCGTCTCGGGCGAGCACAATGGCCTCGTTGAGGTCTTCCATCGCCCCGAGCTTGTTGTACCGAACAGAGAGGTAATTGGAAAGGTTGCTCAAAGACGTTGGACGATTCGGATGCCCCAGTGGGTGAAGCGCGAGTGCGTCCTGGGTGAGGATAATGGCCTCGTTGATATCTTCCATCGCCCCGAGCTGGTTGTACCGGGTGGTGAGGGATAACGAAAGGTTGTTCAAAGACGTTGAACGATCCGGGTGACCCGGTGGGCGAAGCACCACTGCGTCTCGGGCGAGCACAATGGCCTCGTTGAGGTCTTCCATCGCCCCGAGTTGGTTGTACCGAACGGAGAGGTAATTGGAAAGGTTGTTCAAAGACGTTGAACTATTCGGATGTCCCGGTGGGTGAAACGCCAGTGCGTCCCGGGCGAGGACAATTGCCTCGTCGAGGTCCTCCGTCACCTCGAGCTGCTTGTACCGAAGGGAGAGGTAATTGGAAAGGTTAATCAAATATGTTGAATGACCCGGGCTCCCCGGTGGGTGAAGCACCAGTGCGTCTCGGGTGAGGACAATAGCCTCGTTGACGTCTTCCATCGCCCCGAGCTGGTTGTACCGGGTGGAGAGGGAGAGGGAGAGGGAGTTCAAAGACGTTGAACGATCTGGGTGACCCAGTGGGCGAAGCACCAGTGCGTCTCGGGCGAGGACAATGGCCTCGTTCAGGTCCTCCATCGCCCCGAGCTGCCTGTACCGAGCGGAGAGGTGAAGCGAAAGGTTGTCCAATGAGATATGTCGCTCGGGGTGGCCGGGTGGGCAAAGTTCTACTGCTTCGCGATCGAGAACAATCGCCTCGTCGATGTAATTGGTCCCACCTCCTTGCAGAAACTTGGTAACAAGGGATTCCACACGTGAATGCAACTCATCTAATGGCAACCACATCATTTCAATGCTCTCCGCGGCAGCAGAAAGAGACAAGTACCCTTTGGATCCCTATGGGCTGGCTGAACTTGGTTCGACATGGTGGTTTAGGAAAACGCTGGGATGTTGTGTGAGCATGCGGCGACATCCATATTTAAATGGCAATGATGCGCGCCTGAGGTTCCACTCACCCAAATAACTACCGCAGACTCTTTGTTGGGCGAACTTGATGAAATCCGCCTCTGGAAAGGCCGGCGACTGCACCCTCCAAACGAACCACTCTCGGGCCGAGTCGTTCGCTCTGTTGGAAGCCTCATCGCCCTCTCTTCCTCATTCATCGCATTATTTTGCGTTGCACCATCGCCGCTGGATGTGGGAGAAGTGGGATGGAATGTCCTCACGAGCCTATTCTCAGCGTTCATCTCGCACAAAAGCCCGAGATAACTTAGGTCACGACGGTTGTCCTCAGCAACACAATCCCCGAATTCTACATCGCTTGTTTGATGCTTGGCGCTGCCTTCCCTAGAGGGCTGTGCCAAAACACCTCCGGATCACCACCGTGAAGGTAGCTGATGATCATGGCGTATAATAACAACCGCGAGTGCGCCTGCCATGTAGCGTTCATCCCACGCGGCGTCATGCGCGGACCACATGCACTGGTTCAGCAAAAGAGAGTGGAACGCTGGAGAAGTGCGTGATACGGTCTCCCATGGGGTAGTGGGAAGCTTTCAAGGATTATGCACACGCATTCGTGTACTGCACCGTGGCGTCCGCATATCGAACATCCGAAGTTGCGTCTGCACCAAGGCGAGACTCTGACCACCTCTGTCCTCGTCCTCAGGCTCCTCTAGCTTCTCCGGAGCAGCAACCGCACTATCGCTCGGAGACGATGGTAGTTGTGTCTCCAGCAACGTCCTAAGAGCAAGCGCCGCTCTGCTAACTAATTCTGCTCTTTCGATCCCAGCGGCCACGCTTATCATACCCTCGATCAAGCCGCCGGCATTCACGCTCGTGCCCGCACTCGAGAGATTCTACTCGCCCGTGGAAACCAGTGGACTCGTGAACGTGTCCGTTCTGGGGCACTCGAGGCTTCTAGGTCCAGTCAGCATGGAAGAGGGTGGTCCATTGAGCATCGATTCCATGCTCGCGAACATGGGACTATTCGATGAGTGTTGCGTTGACCCACTCCGAGTCGGCGAATGGGCGTGCGTGAACGGCTGAGAGACAGTGGATGATATGTTGCGTGTGCCGTTGGTCGGTTAGAATGATGGGAGGTCGGTGACGTAGCTCGGCGATGGCGTTTGCAATGCGCATACGCCTCCCAAAAGCCACGATACCACTCTCTACCTTGAGTAAGAAGGTCGCTCGAGCAGGACATCTCCAATGATTTCATGTTCTACAAGACAGCAACGTCGCCGATCACGGTCGGTTGAATGTTCCAGGAATCACACTGACCGATAAAATGTCGTACACATCGACAGTTAATTCTCAGGGAAGTGTAGATTTCTTTTGTGCTTCGGTCTCTGGCGCCGACTGCGCAGGTGTCCCGGCGGAACCCCTTCCCCGAGACGACACACCGTTCTGCCCCGAGAGTGTTGGAGGGTCATGGAGGCAGTGAGAGGCGGCAACGGATGAACAGGGGATATTACAAGTAACGTTGGGACCCGTACTGCTCCCTTAGGGGATGTAATCGCAGGAATAATGTATACACCCATATGTACGATGGGAAGGTGTAACGATCTTGATGGCATCAGGCATCGTGCGAGTTGAAAGCGGTCTAGGAAAGCATCTGTCGTTAGAGTTTTGAGAACGTGTGGACCTCGGCGAAGGATTGAAGGTAAACAGGGTCTGATTCGCCTGTATAGTATACTTCCACCAGAGAGGAGAGATCATTTTTGGAAGGATGACAGAAGAAGTCGAGTTCGAGTTCTTCCGTCTGCCCTTGCAAGCGCGTTTCGTCGTGCTTCCTCATCCTCCTCTTCCTCAGGAATGTGTGGATGCCCACGTGTAAATGCACGTGCTGCATGTGTTGGAAGT
>JBBPSL010000113.1:0-27645 GCA_038093555.1 Butyriboletus appendiculatus
GGAGTTTGGGAGCTCTGGGAGAGAATTGAGGCAGAGTGGGGGAAGATAGAGGTTGAGGAGTGTCAGAAACTAATTGAAAGTATGCCTAGAAGACTTGAGGCAGTGATACAAGCAAAGGGAGGGCATATAAAGTACCAAAATCCATAATGTAATTTGGGGTCAAATAAGTGTCCCAATGACATGTCATTTTGAAATGATTGTACCTTACTCCCATGGCAACCAAATCACATGACCAAAGTGGCTTCTGAATGCCAAGGGCAAGTACTTTTATCCATCCTGCAAGCACTTTAACTGATTTATTCTTGCTCTCCTAAAATCTTCCACTCTCTTCAAAATCACTCAACATTGGGACACTTTTTTGAGCCACTGTATTTAGTGAATGTATCTCATTGTGTGCATATATGAGTGGCAGCACCCAAATTGGCAATCTATGAGTAAGCAGAAGATTCAGCCTGCTCAGCCTCTTGCATTTTGACATCATTTGCTATCTTTACATTTGCTATGAAGCTCTTTTCAAGCTCGGCTGTATTGCTGTCTGAATCATCTTTTAATACATTTGCACATGCTTTTCCTTCATGTGCAGGTTTCTTGTTGTCCTTGGAAATCACCACACCTTCAAGGACTATGTAATGAATATTAGGGGCTGGAATATCACAAATATGAGTGACTTACCTTGGGCTGGTTTCGATCCCTTGACCTTCTTTTGTAGGGGGCCAATTTTAATGGTCAGTGCTGGCTTACTGGATGAGGGTGGTCCATGATGTGGAGTGTGAATGACCAGTAATATTATGGAGGTGGGAGGTAATGGTGGGGCATTGTGTCAAACATTTGACTAAGGTGGCCAAGTACGAGACTCACTGTGTTCCTGTTATTTCTGCATTTTTTTCAAGAATAGGAATTTGGAATGATAGGAAGTTGACCATTGGCATGGCTCTGCCAACAAACATTGTACCTTCTGCTGGTGGCACAGGATACAGGCATGGCCAGGGTTTGGGGTGCACCTGTTGTCACATCATTTGCAGGTGGTGCATACCTGCTTGGCATTACCCTCATCCTCAATCTCTTCAGCAGGTGGTGGTGGCCATGATCTCCCTGCTGAGCATTCATGAGATCATGCCTTTCCTAATGTGTCTGATGGCTTGATGCATTGCCTTGAATGACCTCAGTTCTCAAAATCAGTTTCTGGCAGGTCAATCTGCTGAGCCTTGCACTTCTCTTTGTCCACCTTCTTCAGTACCATCTGCACTCCTCAATGTTGATGTCATTGCCATCCTGCATCATCCTGACCATCTGATCCTTGGCATTGAGCAGCTGTTCTAAAGTCCAGGGAACCTATGCTGAGAATGTTATAATCTCACTTCTTAAATCAACTTGGCTGACCTTGAGCCAAGGGTGGTCAGGTCAATCAGAAATGTTGTTCTTCAAGATCTTGCTCCAGTTCAGCCATCAGCTGTTTTAATACTGTGACATCTCAATGTCAGATTCAACAGCCAGGAGAGGGACCCTCTCAGCACTACCTGCCATGGCCCAAATCATGTCCTAGCACACAATATTAGTTAGCTTGTCAGTGTATAAGAAATGTGCTCACACACCAATTGGCCTGTCATCTCAGCAATGGCCTGGTCCCATATTGTTGTCTAGGCAGCAGCTCCCTTGGTTGTCCCAAGTACTTTCATTTTGAGTACATATTGAATGACAGCTGTGGTGTCGTCAATGATGGTTTGAATTATGGAAGGCATGGTAATGTATGGCAATGCCGAATGTAATGGAAAGAGATGTGTGGGGTATGGCAAGTTTTGTGTCACAAATACTAAATGGCATTTACTGTTGTTTGGTTCTCTACCATTGTAGCTTGGCAATTATGGCTAATGCATTATAGTCCATATTTTCCATGTAACCATGTACTCCACTACTGACCACATGCATCACTACATCCGATCTAACATCATTTCTTCCCTATTATTTCACTTTCCTCTCATATCTCAGAATATATTTGCAATGCAAAAGCAAGTTTGGTTCACAATACCAGGTGAGTGTGATGTAACTATTCTAAAAAAATTAATTTAAAAAAAATCAAATTTGGATGCCATTTTAGTTACAAGTGATCAACCATTGGTCTCATTCTACTATGAATCAGACTCCATCAGTATGTGATTGGTCCGGGAATTGATTGGTAATAGACCACATTTTAGATCTAGATATGGCTAATGCATCAGATCTATCTTGGCACATTCCCACCCTGCCTCCATTCCATCCCTACCAGCCATCATCAATGACAACCAACTTTAACAATTTCACTGGCACCCACTTACCAATCCCACCCCCCTTCGTGATGCCTGACATGCAGCCTGATATATTCACAAGTGCCCACATCCCAACATCTCCATTTCTACCAAATGACATCCATATTCCAATGCCACCAATATTCATTCCAATGGCCAAAGATCCTCTCCCCTTCTCCATTTCACAAAAGACAACATAGGCCCATCTGCATCAGCAGTTGCCTCACCCAAAATGCAAGACACATATACCCGCTCAAAAGCATCAATTGGGTGAGCCAGAGTAAAATGTTTGGATATTGCTTAGTGATGATGCAAGACAAAAGTGTTGGGCAGAGGCCATGCAGACTATTGATCAACATTGTGAGTTCAATCACCATTTTACCTTGATAATGTATATCTCATCATATTGTCTGAATGTAGTAGCCACAAGAAATGATGTCAAGCATGATTAGTTCACTAAATAGGGCATTAAAATAGAGGAAATTTTGAATTCCTGTGAGTGCATAAATATGGTGTAAACAGCTCATTCTGACAGCATTGACAGTGTTTGTAAATGCTGCCATGATTGATTGCATGGAGGAAGTAGCCAGTGTTCAGCATCAACTGATCAAACATCTGCTTGCTCAGGTGGCAATGGAAATGGCCACAGAGTCCTTCATTCAGGCCTCATGATGGAGGATGGAACTGTTTCAGACCCAGGTAAGGCTGTTGGATATATTCAAGAGCAGTGTGTGTAATGATAGAATAGACATATATACCATATCAATAGCATGTAGATATTGTATTCATACATTAAGGAATATTTGGACACAGTTCAAGGCCACAACCAAGCTTTGTCAGTCAATGCATGTATGCATAACCCTCAGTCTGACATGTTGTGGTCAGTAATCCTCACCCTGCTCAGTTCCACTGCATCCATTGAGATCAGTCATGCTCACACTGCTTAGTATGGTCATATACATACATCACTACTTGATCACCTCCACCTTGCTTGGTCCCACTGCATCCATCAAGATAGGTCATACTCATCCTGCTCAGTCTTATCATATACATCACTACTTGATCACCTCCACCCTTCTCAGTTCCACTATGTGCATCAATGTCAGTCACAGTCACACTGCTCAGTGTGGTCATATACATCACTACTTGATCACCTCCACCCTGCTTAGTCTTATTGTATCCATCTGAAACAACCAAACCTTACCAGTAAGGCTAATCTAGACAGTAGGCAAGTAGAAGTGATCTGGTAGCTCCTAGCCCTCACTAGCAATGAGTGGAAAAGACCAAGAGGACAAGACTGAAGTCATCTGGTGGCTCTTGGGCCTTTATATACTAGATAGGAGTTTACATTTGTGTACACTAGATCTATAGATATGCTATGCTACATGCATGATGTGTGAGGCTAACATGAGGATAACATGTGTATCAGTACAGCCATAGAATGGAAGGGAAGCCAGGCATGAGGAGTACATGAGGTAGACAAGTCATGGATAGGGGCATGAGGTGAGCATGAGGCAATCTGGACTAACATATGGAAACCTGTACATACATGAGGCAATCTAGACCAGGAATGAGTCAAGGGGAATGGCATGAGGCTGCCATGAGGCCAGTGGGTCTAGATCTCTGAAGGGACTTGAGTATTTAGTGAGTTCGGATATAGGGGTTATTGATAGGGGCTAAATGCGAAAGTTATTGTATAAAATCAGGAAAAATAGTAGAAATAAAGGGAAAAATAATATGGTCTGTAACACCATCAAGGTCAGTCACATGGTCACCTCCATCCTGCTTGGTCCCACCATACACATCAAGGTCACTCACACTCACACCACTTGATCCCATCATATACATTGGGGTTGGTCACCCCCACCCTGCTTGGTCAATGTATGCAATGACCTCAGTCTTACTCACCCCACTTGGAGCCATTTCATATCTATCAATTCTTAATCTATTTACCCTTTCCAGGGCCTTCCATATTGTATGTTTATATATGTTAGATGCGCCCAGCCATGTCTTACGTGTCTCATATATCTCAGGCCTGTCACAGTATCATCCATACAAGTTGAGTATTGTGCAAGCATATGCTATGGGCAAATGTAACTGCATCATGTGCTTTATAAAGGTGTTGGATTTCCTCAGCCCCTATTTTTTGGCAGAGAATCATCATACCATGCCCTTGTCCTCAACAGTATGGCAACACCCTTGTATAATGTACTTATTTCAAGGTGGACATCCAACATGGACATTGTTCATGCAGTCAGACATCAGTTAGTAAGTGTCCGGTGATACTATTCATTGAAATGTTGAACACACACTGACTGCTTACTTGACAGGTCTGTAGGCTTCAATATGTTCACTCACATGACTATATCCACTGTGACATCAAGCCACAAAATATCCTGATTGGCCATGACAATCCAAACCTGACCATCCTTCTTATTGACTTTGGTATAGTGGTCCAATATTGCAACTCTGTCACTCAAGTACATGTTTCATGCATATAGAGATGCTGTTTTGTTGGTACTCTATCATTCACTTCAATCAATTATCATCTGGATGGTCAGTCAAGTTGTCACAATGATCTCAAGTCACTTCCATACACACTGATTATTTGTTGTGAGGATTGCTTCCATGGTTCAGTGATATCAACCCCTCTCTCTCTCAAATGACACCATACTGATACTAAAACAAAATGTCACAATTGATATGCTATCATCAGCAAACCAGCACTCTCCCACACTTTTTCATGAAAGCTTTTTATACACTGCATTACCCCACTTGTACCAGTGCTTTTCAAAAGTTGCCCAAAAGCTTATATTTATATACAGTAAAGATTGCCTCAAAAAGATTTCAGTCAATTTAATACTAAATGTGTTGAGGTAGATTTCCCCTATTTCTTTGTATAGATCTGTATTACTAGGAATCTTCCTGTGGGAACTATCAAGGTCTGTACATGTTTGTTAATACAAAGGTTGTTTTGCTGATGTATGTAATGGCCTTCCTTCTGAGTTTGCTATATTCCTCCACTATTCATGTTTGCTTGCCTATGTAGCAAAACCTGATTACAAGTACCTTCATTTGTTGTTCTACAACTCTCAGCTCAATGCATCAGCCACAAGCCACAACATACTTGACTTCAACAAGCTCATTGATGACAAGCAATCACCTCTGCCATCTCAAAACAGATGTGAGAATACCTGCAACCCTATAATATCATGCCTGGTAACACCATCAATGAAACTGACTAACTATCAGCCATGTGGCAACCATGACAGCAGCAATGCCAAATGACAAAGATCAGTAATATGTAAGTTTAATGGTTTCTCTGACTGATGGCAAGCTGCAAGTGTACCCAGGAAAGGAACACAAAAAGTGGATCACACGCAGGACCTTTTTACTTCTTGTCACAGCAGCAGGTTGTCTCAGGCCTGCCAAGCATAACATTGACATATATATACTATATTGGACATTATCCACTGTCTACTGGACCAAATATGAACAAGCTACAAGCGGCCTCACCAAGCTGACATAGTAATCAATAGATTACATTGAGTTATTCAATATGGCAGTGTATAGGACGAGTTGTACTATAGGGGACAATAATTGAACTTCTGATTTCATTCCCTTATCTCATCTGACTCAGTCTTTCCACATCCTTATTGTGCTCCAACAAGTTATGAGCCCTGCGCTCTGACCTTGAACAGATGAGACCAATAACAATATGTCAAACCAGCAACCACCATCAGGGCCAGTGCCACCTATTTCACTGTCCCAGGCAACAACAGCTCCTATTCAGAATCCTACTACTCAGACTACTGCTACCAATCCAGCCTCTTTCTCCTCTTCCACTGTCCAACCACCCCAGCCAACTACTGCTGTTACCTCCAACTTAGGAGGTTTGCCTAAGATCAAGAAACTCCGTGATGGGAATTGGCTTGTATGAAAGACTCAGATGGCAAATGTTCTGAAAATTAAGGAGGCATACAATGTTGTTGATGGCTCCATACCAAGACTGTAGGATCCTGTCACTGCAGCTGATTGGGTGGTGAAAGATGTGCTCACCCAAATGCTGATCTCTGTCACAATCAAGGACGAGCAGGTTATGCATATCTCAAAATACACAACCGCTGCCGAAATGTGGCAAGCTCTCCACATCATACATGAACCTTGTGGTCAGCAATCCATTCTGTCTACTATAAAAGTACTCTACAGGACAGAAGCCAATGAAGCTTCTGACATCCCAACACATCTCAACCATATGCGCCAGATTAGGGAATGCCTTTCCCTCACCGGCCATGTCATTGATGACACTGCATTCAAAGATGTTCTTGTTACCTCTCTTCCATAGTTGTGAGAAGCCTTTACAACATTCTATCTTGGATATCAGACCAGGACCCAAGGCAATCAAGGGGCCCAAGGAATGACTGTCCCAGAGCTGATCTCACTTCTTCCTGAGGAGTTTCAGCAACAAAAGGACAAGTCAGGATCCGGCAAATTTGCCTATGCTTTAGCCAGTGGTCCCCAAAATAGGAAGTGTGCCTGCAATATCTGTGGCCACACCAATCACGCCACTACTCAATGTTGCTTTAAGGGTAAGCCCAAGTGCGGCATTTGCAGCAAATTTGGACACAAAGATGATGACTGTTGGAAAAACCCCCTTAATAAAGGAAAAGGGAGAGTTACCAGGTTCAGATGGATGAAGAAATTGGTGCCAGCAGCACATGTACCCAAACCATCCATTGCTAGCACATCAGGGAACACTTAGTCTGGCCATGCTGAGCCTGGTGATATGGGTGACTATGACAATCTCCTTCAAGCATACTGCCAATTCCAGGCTAGTCACTGCCTACTGCAAGTGAGTCACTCACACCTCGAAGATCAGGTAAACACAATGGCTTTGTTAATGACCTTAGAGACCACTGGATTTGGATCACAGACATTACAGTTTGTTCTTCATCCACCATAATGCACTTTCTATTCCAATGACTTTGTCAGCAGACCAGCAATGAAGACATCACCAGAGAACTATCCTTGGCAATTCATTGATGCCATTACTGAGCCAAATGTTCTTAGCTCCCCCTTCTCTCCTGCTCCATTCCTCAGTCAGCATGCCACTGAGTCTGACATGAATATTGCTGATGCCCCCTTCCTTCCTCCTTCAACTCAGGACTCACCCCCTTAGTTAATTGCCCCCCTTTCCCATCAAGGTCTGCTGCCTCACATTGAGGTTGCCACCACCATCACTTGAAATGCTGGCCTGAGCATGATCTCAAATGGAAGTTGGGGGCTTCCCAGACTCTTCTCATGGCTGCCATTGATCTTCAATTGAAAGGTGGCAGGTGTTTCCAGGGAATCCATGCCTGGATCAACCATGTCCCTGCTGACTATCACCACCATTCATGCCAAGGATGATAACATCATGGATACAGAGAACATGGCCAAGGAGGAGATGGTTACCAAAGAGCATGCTATGAGTGAGAATGAGAAAGATGCCAGGGCAGTGACTAGGCAATTCTTAGCCCATCAGTAGTGTCATGTATTTTGAACTGATTTACCAAATTGTAAAGTAGATATTGTAAAGAACTATTTACAATACAATTTGATGTCAAATGGCCACATATGCTTATTTTCTGGTCAGCCTAGGTCCTGATATTGAGGCTTCTGCATTGGGTGGCAGTGGAGCCTTGTGCACTCTTCCTGATTGACATGGAGTTGTGCCTTTCAATGAAAATTTAAAGTCAGATATGATTCAAAAAGGGTGAACATTAGCATACCTTGGATTCAAGTACCCATCTCATTTGATACAACTGGGGTGTGAGCTCAGAATCTTGATTTTTGACTGCCCTTGGTTTGAATGTGACTGGCTGGGGGCAACATGTTCAGTATTTTTAATGCTGACTTCAATTTCTTTCTTGATAGTGCTAAAGCTATATTTTGGATGAATTAATCTTGTCCATCCAAAGAGAAATTGAGCCACATGCCACTATCACCATCATTGACTGGGACAGTTCTCTTCATAGTCAGTTTCAGGAAAGGATTTTTCTTTGGCATTGGCATCTCATCCCTTGATCCAACATGTTTGGCATTGTCTTCTGGCTGTCCTGTGGTGGCTTGTGTGTTGGTGATTTGCCTATGTGGGGTGACAGCATTCTTTCAAGTTGTGTGATCAGCCTTCTTGGCATTTCTGGACAGTCCGACCTTGAATGGTTCTTGTGAATGTTGAGACACATGCTTCAGATTCTTGGTTGGTGATCTCCCAACTACATATGCAGATCCCAAGCATCAATAATATGATATCTGAAGCAACTAACTGCTTATCATCTATGATGGTCCCAACATTGATCAGTCTCAGTTGGCCATCTGCATTACTATGGCCCATTTGGTTGCCACCACTCTCCATTTGGGGATTTCTTGTGGCCAATCCTTTTTCTGAATCAGTTAAATCAAAGCAGCAAAATGTACTTCTGATGCCATACTGCATGTTGGTGCCCCAACTTTAAATGACACCATTTTTCAAGAAAGGTCCCTGGCTTTTTATTCACTCTGACCAATCACTGTGCAGGGTGGATGGGCTCCTCATCTCCTGGCCACTATTAACCTGTCCCTGGATTAGAGCCACAGAGTACCTCTTTGCCCTTGGCCTCTCTTGCTGAGATCTCTGCTATTGTTTCACCTCTGTGGAGCCATCATCATCACTATCTGCTGTGTCCTGAAGCTTGTTCTTTCCATCCAACCAGTGTTGAAATTAAAAGACATTGTTCAGCATGTCCTATTGTCATTTCCAAATAAACTCCAGAATGTATCCTGCATCATCAGTCTTTAGATGGCTAGGATCATTAGGAAGAATAAAACTGTCCAGAAAATATTCAGGCTGGAATAGGTCATTTTGAAACTTGCCTAGCCTTTTGAAGGGTGTGTTGAAACCTTCAGGTTTTTGCATATCAAGCCTGGACATAGTGAGTCTTGGCAGGGAGGTCAGATATGAAGGTGACATATAGTAATGAGAGGTGGTAAAGCCCTTGACCATGTTCTGCATATCAGCTTGAGTTTGGCCAGTGAAATCTAGAATCCAGATAATTCCATCCAATCAGGTTACTATATTCATAATGTTATCTCCACATTTCTGTCTGTGCTTTCTCTGCTTTTTTACATCCCTTGGAGTCATATCCTCACTTTTATCCTCACCCTCTCCTCCATGCCTTGCCAGATCAAAACATCAGTCAAGATACCTGTTCCATTCCTCCTGGATGGTGTCCAAGCCCTCAAAGGTTGGGCCATTTTCAATCGCTGAGTTGAAGTCAAAGCTTTTCTCCATCAGACAGACCTCAGTTCCCAAATGGCTACAGTTGACCTACTGGGTAGAGAATATTTCACCTTTCTCATCCTTGAATCTGGTCAATATGGCCATTTAGATCCCTTCCTTCTTCCATCTTTCCTCAAGGAACTGCTTTATCACAGAAGCTATGCCCCAGGTTGCATACCTGTACCACTTGTAGCATGTACAATATCATCATCCAAGAAATGCTTACCATACCTTCACTTTGGTCAGGGCACCTCACAAATTCCATGCCATGGCAGTTGACTCAGCATCCTTGATCTCATCAGGAGAGAGACCCTTCACCACCACTGCCAGCACAGACTAGTAGTGCCAAAACATTGCCAAGGATTCCGGTTGGGCACCAAACCACTTCTGTATGATCCTCTTAATTTCTTCTTTGTACTGCTTCCAAATCACAGACTGAGTTGTCCATGTTATTCTGAGGGTGATATCATCCTTTTTCTTTACTTTCCATCCTTGTTTGTATGTACATCCAATTTAGGTATATCTTTTAGGAGTTTGGAATCAATTCTTAAAGCCATGGTGAATGTTTCTCACTCCAAGTTCATCATCCCATACAATATGCTCTAGAGTTAGATTCTCCCTCAGTTGCCAGATCTTTGTAGCCAAAGCCTTCCAGATTGTTCCTTGTTTTTTACCTCATGTAGCCTTTCATGATGCCCATTGTTCTTGGAGAGTTCATAGCATAGTGTCAAATATGCTGGTGCTTTCATGCTGTATTTCAGTGCATGATGGCCCTGCCTCATTTTTGGCAGAGATTTCCTTGAGTTGGAATTCCTCTTCCTCCATCTTATCTTTCCAATCATTGTAGATGGTTTCTTGATAATTGATCTTGGCATAATCCTTTAAGCAGTCAGACATAGCAGAGGGTTGACTCAAAGTACAGTATAACCTTTTGCTTTTCATTCAATATTGGATTTACATACAACCACTTGTGCTGAGTAGCCAAGGTTACACCATAATCACAAAACCCCTGAGAGAAGTAAGAGATACAGTACTAGGACATAGTGCCATAAGCAACTGAAATGTCACTGAGAGAAGTTGCATAAATGCATAAATATGAACCATGTAATATAGGGCCAGGCATCAAGTAGCAAAGGTAGACAGATCCTTTGATCCATGTACTTAGCTGAAGTGATCAAAATCGTAATATATCCAAATGTGGAAAATAGCTGAGGTTATTGAATTGCAGAAATGCTGTGGGAGAAGTCAAAGCTCCAATATCCATGGACTTGGCTCTGACTAGCTGAGATGAGGCATGATGAGACACTATAGCATCCAAAAAATCATGTGGATGACCATATGTGTTACTGATTTGTGTTGTGGCTTGTAGTGTGAAGTGAGTTGTATTCATGTTTTTCATGCTACTGTACCATCTTCCATTGGCCTAAGAATGCCTAAGGATCTCTACAAACAAAAAATTAACCCTGAAAGAGTTACTCATGCCACTTATATAACCAAAAATACCACAAGGGGGCCTAAGATGACTCTTGTCAGATTGGATGCTACCAAGAATTCAACTTCCACAACTCCATCCAAATCCATCCAGTCCACCTCAAGCAAGCCCGGTTGTCTTATTGTTGAGAGATTGCGCCTTACAATATCATCCATACACAGAGTGTTTAACTGTAGAGACCTGCCATGATCTGATACGTGAGGCAATGGCAGCACATGTGTGATTGTACTATCCATCAAAGCCCTGCACTGCATCCAAATCCAAGAGAACCATTGCAAAATCTGTAAATTCATAACAAAGTTTATCTGTGCAACCAGGCTTCATGAACAATCGAGAGCCCAAGAAAGATCTCAAAGGATGTGCCAGAGTCACTATTGCCTCAAGTGATAGGTCATATGATGATGTTTTTGAAAGCACATGTTGAAGATGTCCATCTTCTCGGCATGTGGAGCAGTTGCATTTTCACTCAGGATGCCAAAAGCTGCTCATTGACACCAGCCATGATCAACGTGCAGTGTGGAGTATGGCGCCCCTACAGCATTTTGGCCCTTTATTCAATGCAAATCATGAATTATCTAATTTAGGCTGCTAGATCCAGATCTGGCAGTGATGCTCATGATGGAACCTGTTTTCCATGTGAGGCATTGCATTCCAAAATACGCTCTGCACGGCTCTCCATGACTTCCATGCCCATTGCCCATCCTGGACATCAGTAAACACAGAATTCCACCATAGTACTTATAGTGCCATAGTTGTTTCATAGTAGTCATATTAATTTCATAGATAACTCATAGCATTCATAGTGTTCATAGTGTTATAGTATTCATAGTATGTCCATAGTGTCCATAGTATCATAGTGTCATAGTATCATAGCATTCATAGTCCATTCATAGTAGTCATAGTGTCCATGGTATCATAGTAGTCATAGTATCATAGCATTTATAGTTCATTCATAGTAGTCATAGTGGTAATCCTAATCTCAAGCTAATTCTAATTCTACCTGTCCCCAATCACTAATCCTAATCCTAATCAAATATATATATAGAAAGTATAGTCAAAAGTGTACAAAAAGTGTAGTCACAATGTAGTCACAAATTGTAGTCAAACTATAGCCAGAAAATGTAGAGAAGTGTAGTTAAAATGTGGTCAGAAAATATAGTCAAAAAGTGTGCAGAAAGTGTAGCCAAGTATAGCTAAGAAGTGTAGCCAAGAAGTTGTAGCCAATGTGTAGCCAGAAGGTGTACAAAAACTAGTTACAAAGTGTAGTTAAAGTAGTCACAAAGTGAAGCAAGAGTGTACCAAAAATGCGCACCAAAGTGTAGCAAAAGTGTAGCAAACAAAGTGTAGTCAAGTGTACCCAAAATGCGCACCAAAGTGTAGTAAAAGTGTACCAATATAGACCTACACTCAAAGAAAATATACAAGTCCATTTTCCCACACTCAGTGTTAAAAAAGCGGACATTGTTTGCCAATATTTGTCCACCCATTCTTATATAAACAAGCCAGACTTCAAAAACCTTCCCACATCCTCTTGCTTCTCAATTTTATCCTTCTCTTTTCATCACATCAAGTCAACACTTTATCAGTCATTAGGATTGGGTCAGCATTAGGATTAGGATTAGGATTAGGATTAATAGAATTAACATTTGATTGAATTTGAAATTAGGATTAGCTTGGAATTGGATTAGGATTAGGATTGCTAAGCCACTATGGAAGTGCTATATACATATACTATGACATCACTATGACCACTATAAAAGTACTATGGAATACTATGAAACTACTATGAGATACTATGAGAATACTATGACAAACTATGGCCACACTATGAAACACTGTCATAGTACTATCAAACCACTATCTAGTTGGACCCTCACTATGAGCACTATGCTACTGTCCAGTACTGTCCAGCACTGGACAGTTAGTCCTGTTTTTGCTGATGGACTTCCCTATGTCAGAGTGCTCAATATTTGGAGCAACCATCATATGTGAGCTCAGGGCTTGCCCCTGATCTAGAATGAGCACATGGCGCTTCATTGGTGACTGCCGACCATAAGGCGGCAATTCAGAATAGCCAAGGGATTTGCGGTCTTTCACATTGTCACAATCAGCTGGTCATACATAATTCCACTCTCATAATGGGCGCTCTAATCACACAACTGCTATGACCTTTCTGCCTGGTGCATATTCATAGAAGCTGAATACTTGCAATGAGAGCGGTGCTCTCTAGTGTGCACAGAGCTCAGTTTAGCCAATGCCAACAGCACTTTGGGGAAGGGCATTTTGATTAGAATATCATTATGCTGCTCTGCCAAGACGGTCCTCTGCGGCAATGCTAAGCAAGCGAATGTATATCAAAGCTCTCATCCTGACCAAAAATGCAGCACTGCCTTGTGTGGCATACCTGCAGACTTCTCAACACCTGCACAATAGGAACCGGTGCTATATTGCCATGAGGAGAAGTGGTCTCGAGCTTTGTGTGACACATGGGACATCTCCAGCGCAGCGCATGCAAAGAGAAGCCTCTAACATTTCACATTTGTGTTGGCCTCAGATCCATTTTAAGATTGCCTACATGCACCCCACCCCCAAACCGCTCCCTCCCCAAACACTCCTCTACCAATGTTCACATCACTCCTTCGCATCTTTCCCAATTTTCTTCGGTGGCTTCTTGTCTGGAGGATGCTAGGCACAAAAAGCACAAACTGGTTCTGGGTGAATATGGCATCTGTGAGTCATGTTTTGATTTCACTTCACCAGTCATATTGAGAAAGCAGATCCAGTTTGTCATGGATCTCGCTGTACTGCATGGCTATGAGATAAGTAGCTTGCTTCTGCAGCTGGACATCCCAACCAGCCCAATAGTGGGCTGTTGTGCTTGCTATGCAAACATGCTGTCAGTGTTCAAAAGCTTTGAAATCATTGTTTGTAAGGATGGGATGTTGGTCCCCGACTGGGAGATGCTGGACATTCTCAGCAGTAATCCCAATTTATCAAGGTTGGATCCTGCTCTAATGTGCAAAATTGTATATGCTTTGGATAGTCAGGCTGGAGGATCAGCCACCATCAAGAGCATGGCAGATGCGCTATTCAAAATGGCAATCCTTGTCCACTACCAAAGTGTGGGCCAGACATATAAGGTTCAGATCGGTGGACAGGAGAAAGTCCTCAGTAAACACACCCTGTTGAGTTTTCTAGGCACATGGAGCGGTTTGAGCAGCAATGCATCGCCAGCAGAGAGAGCTAGCATATGATTGTTGCGCTGTGGATTGATACACTTTTTGTTATATTTGTTATTTTTCAATCATATCACACTGTTTTGGCCGCATCCCATCACACCAACAATCAAGAGAGTGACAGAATGGTGATCCTCCCACTGCAGAACCTTCTGCTGAAGCAGCTTCACACAGGATTTTGAATGTGGCAACAATAACTTGCATTCTCGCTTGTGATTGACTGGCAGAATAATTGCCCTTGAGCATCTTAGCCATATGTTACCTCACAGCATTGGCCAAGAAAGGAATGGGATAAATGAATAGGAAGCCTGTCTGCAAAGTGTGTTACATTGTCAGGCACCACCCCATATCCTCTCTTGAGGCAAGAGTCAGCTGATGACCAGGGACCTCAAGCCCTTTCATGCAGGGGTGTTTCAGTCAACACAGTCAGGGTCCCTCTGCGGTGGGTCAGCCATGTGAGATGTGGCTCTCGTTGCTAGTGCACCCCAAGAATATCCTGTACCACAACAACCTAAATAGTCAGATTGATGCCTCATTTGGGACGATTGTGATGCCTAGTGTCATGTCGTAGCACTCCCTATAAGGTAAGGCATACCTGAATAAAGCAATCAAAGTGTTTCTATCACAGTGTGTGACCCCATCAGGCTGTCTACCCAGAAGGGACATGAGTATTATAATCCCATAGGTATCATCAGGCCTTGACATCGAACATTATGCCTGTGTCACAATGCCTCTTTTCCCAACTACGCTCCCAAATTTCCCCTTTCATGCACACCAAAGCTGCCACACTCACATCGTTGAATATGGAATCCCGCCAATGGAGACAACTGAGTGCCTTAGTTGGGTCGGAAAACTTAAGATGGTTGCTGGAACATCGACCTGTCGTGAGTTTAACAGGAAAGCCGAATTTCCAGTTTGCTTACCAGGATAGGTCCAAGCCAGCATATCATTATCACACCCCTTTGCCTCAATAGAGGTAAGAGGATGAGCAGATTTTGACGAAGCCATGGAGCTGGTCAATAATCCACAAAGTGGCTCCTGCTTCCAAATCAAGTTAAATGGCCAAGAATGCACCTTGCCGGATATGATCATCTTCAAGAGCGAAGCCGACGATAACCAGTCCACAATTTGGATAGGAGGAAAATTTGTCAACTTGCATTGGGATGGGCTGCAAGAATTAGTGGAGTTCTGGTCGGAGGGGAGGGAGAATAGGATTCACATTGGGTGCGGAGTCTTGTCAGGTTACATGAATATAGGCTTGTGGCAAAGTCTGAAGGTAATATGGAGATACGCCAAAGTCCAATGAGGGGGAACTGGGAGCGGGGACAAATAGGTCACAGTGCCAGCCACATTGTCTTAAATTGCTGGTGTACATACTGTACTAGTTTATGTGATCTCGTTGTTCTCGCCGCAATACATGTGCCTTTCTTTCATCGACAGTGGTTTACCAATTAATCCAATTCAAAATAGGCCTACAAGCACTATATCAATATTTGATGAGATCTTGTAGCCCATGAGGCATCAACCAACTGACATTGTCAAACACTTGTGACTGACTTCTAGATAAGAGACCCTAAAATGGGAAGATAACTCAGTCTGGCCAGCTTGGAGTGGGAGGCCAACCAACACCAGCCAGTAAACTTAGAGACACGCTAATGGAAGCATATGTTTTAGCTATCTTGCATGACAGATATATAGGAGGGTTTCATTTCAAGAGCCTTGTCCCCTCAGGTACCTCTCATGTACTGAGTTGCCTCCAATCCATGATGTCCTCCACCAACCAGCAAGGGCCACTGCCTCTTCCCCATAAGAACCTTTCTATTGCAACGATTGGTTATTCATCCAAGTTGCAGGCTTTGTTATAGTCAACACATGTGAGGGGACCCTTGAAGACCTATGCATCAGACTCAGAAAAGAGCTATTGCAAAATTGAGGTGAGGATGAGACTGTCACTAGCTGGAAAAATACTGTGCTCATTTCGCTGAATAATGCTCTCTTGCTCACTTTGCTGGCACTTCCAAAGTTGCCACTTGATGTCAAGCCAAGACATCCTGACGAAGCCTACTATAGGCACAATTGCAGACCAGCAGATGTGGATTGTGTTGCTGCCACAGCCATTGAGTTCAGTAAATTTCATGCTTTGACTGAAGGCGGTGAGCCGTTTATGGAAGGTAATGAGTGGCTCTATAGGAACTTCAAAGAGTTTGTTAAAGATGCTCACCACTGTCTCATTGGCAAAGGTGGATGGGATCAGGTCATGTTCCCCCACAAGGTGCTCGAGCATGGTTGGGCCCTCCTGAACAATACTTGAAACACCACTAATCTGGAGCACAATTTGACTATCTTTGGCCACAATTAGGACATCTATGATACAGCCCTTTCAACACCTTGAGGGGGTCCAGTGAGGCTGGCATGGGCTTGCTCTTGTTCATGGAGGTCTAGAACACATTCATGTATGCCATTTGGGTGACTGCCGCCATTAAAGCGGGTTTCTCATTTTCTACAGTCTTCCATGTTATGATTAAAACTTGCAAGGTACTTGCTGCCTTCCATCACTTGTCACTATATTGATTTTCACATTGTCAGGAATTACATGCAGAAGACTTATTGACCTCATTAGACGATTTCAGGATTGATAGATCTTGGATCGACAATGGCAATATCGTCCAACAGATTGTCAGTATTACTGCCACTGAGATCATCTGCATTATGAACAACGGCTACAAGCCCAATGTCCATCAAGACTATGGAGTCATCTACGAGCTGTGCTACCCAGTGAAGAGCTGGCAACCAAACACAAGCCCTTCACCTTGATTCAGGCCACAATGCTTGGTAAAGCTGCTCAGCTTACTCAAGCAAATGGCAATGTTCTTGACAGCAACAAGTTTTCCATGAAGATTAGCTGCTTCATCACTCCCAAAGGCTTCATCAACGACGATGGAGCAAGAATCTTTGATGAAAGAGTTGCCAAGTTGAAACAAGGCAGCGTCCCATATGTGGACTTCACTAATGCTCACATTCATTGCACAAGCATCATTATCACATGGCAAATTGGAGTGCTCAACTCTGGTAGGATTCTTTTTGCCAAATAGGTTCTCATGAGACTCTGGGCCATGTTAAATGTGGTGTTTTTTACAGCAAGCCACTACTTCAAGAGCAAGCAGATTGCTGCTCCGACTGGAAGCCTCCTGTTCCTTGATTTGAACTGCCAATTCATGAAAGATGTAGGTGCGAAGAATTTCAATGGGTTTGTCTTGTTGGACTTTGAGAAAGTTCAATGGTAAGTGGTTTCATCAATGCATGCAGATGATACTGACCGTTGACCTGCATGAAATGAGAATCGTGTGGGATCATGGTTATATATCACCAACTTTTTTACTATCATATGAAAGGCTACACTAAAGCCTACTCCTCCACCAAGTTTCATTCAAATCCAACTGTTAGTTAAGGAGATATGAATCAATCTCCAACTACCACTATTATTATTAGCTTTACTAGCTATAACGATTACCTACATTTCTAATCAGGTGACTGGTACCTTTATTCCCACACTTACACAGCATAATCACATGACCTTTGCCTTGGTTAGGATGCTGCTAAAATTGCCATCCAATCACAGCATTGGCCATAAAAGCACAAAAGTTCTCATGTACTCACTTCATATCTCAGATTCAGCTAGCACAAAATGGGTTAGGCTAAATCAATGTGAGTCAGAGTGAGTCATTATGAGTCAGCACAGCCTTATGACTCAGAGTGAGTCATAGCACAGCCCCATGAGTCATTATGAGTCATTATGACTTCACATGAGTCATAACTGTCCAAATTGGGTGTACTCTCCTCTAAAGGCACCAATGGATCAAGGCAAGGGAATAAATTGGGAACCAGCACAGCCTTGTGTAGAATAGCATAAAAGGAGGCAAGATCTGACTACAACACCCCATCTTATCTTCTCCCCTCTGAAGAGGACACTGAGGAAAGATCACCTGAAACCTATTCTGAGTGAGAAAGGCTCCTCTGCCAATAGGTACCATAAGTAGTAATAGCACTAAAGCAAAAAGCTATTACCATATCAGGAAAGAGAACACAGCCACTAAGCAGAAAGGCACACTCCCTTCAGTCTAACCACAAGTGGTAGAATTAATTCCATTCAGGTTGTTGCTTTTGACTGTGCATGAAAGAAGTTTGATGCAAGTCGGTGTCTCATTTATCTCAGGCCCATCACAGTATCATCTGTACATGTCAGGTGTTTTGCAAGCAGGCTCACTGTATGCTATGGGTGAATGTCACCACATGGGCTCACATCCCAGCCACTGATAAGATCTTGAGCACAATATATAGCTGCTAAGATTAGGAATTAGTGTGCATAGCTCAAACAATATTATCGTTGTATCTTGATATGCATCATGTGAGCCAGCACTGAGCAGTTCTTTCAAGGTATATATTCCATCTACACAAATAATATCAATACTTGTAAAAGAGGCTGGGTCTGCTGGATGGTTTGGGCCTAGGGGATGTGAGGTTGTTGAGAGCATCAATAGCATGAGAATGTGTCTTCCACTTCATATGCTGCATAATTCACCTTCCTCTACAGCTCAAAGAATAACCTCTACCATGGAGCATAGGGCAACCATGATAAAGCCTCACACTCTTTTTAACATATGTAGTTGAATTAATCAATCAACAGACCTATTCTTTTTTCTTATAAATGGATACTGTTGAGAACAGAAGCATCATGCCACAAACCATGTATGATCATTAATGCTGATCAGCATGTTAGACAAGTGCCAGGCTGCCAGCAGCTGAGAGAAATGGTACAATAGTAAGTACTCACTGATCAGAGCTCTCAAATGGGTCTTCAAATAATCACATTGTTTAACAGTTAAGGCTAAGAAACTGGTTGTTAGTCCTGCCACTATCTGGATTGGTGTCTTCCCTGAGTCTACCTTAGACTATTATAACTGGCCACAATGCAGCTGAAGAGATCCTAGCCCTTCTTAGGAACTACCAGATCACCAATATCCATATTGACTACTGTGAATTCTTCTACACATGTGAGACTGGTCCTCAGCCTCTCCAACTCATCAATGATCTATCAAGGCCAGGCTCAATGCTCAGGAAATGATGGCCCTCTACCTTGCAGTGGTGACAGCAACAACTTCTTAGGCCTTTGGTGCCATCATGTCCTCATCAGATCAAAGAAAACCAACATTGACTATATTTACCACCCAGTCCACCTTTCAGAAAAAAATCCTCCTGCTAGAGAAGAGAGCATTCATCAACTTCATCAATTTGATCAAACTTAGGACTGGACAACTCTGCATCACAGTTAAGCACTGGAGGAAATATATTGAAGGATTCTTAGAGCAGAAGAAGGGCATGAACACTGTTGATATTAAGAATGCAAGGGGACCCAGATTGAGACTCAGAGGTTGCTGAACAAGGCTGAGAATGGGATGAAGACACTTGGAGCATTGATCAATCAGATCAACAAGGACTGGAAAAAAATCAACAACCATGTCCTTGGCCACATCCTCCACTTCCTAGCCATCAGTTATGGTGTTATGATGACTGTGTTGAATGTTGGTGGCAAGAAAGGGATCAATTAAGGTTGGTGAGAGAAATGTAAAGAATGGATTGGGAATGTAAAGAACCAATCTGGTACTGTACATTAGGATTGTCCATTGAAAAGGACCACAGTGTGCCTTATCAGAGGAATATGCACATCTGAAATATTTGATGGACCAGGCTGGAGTTTGTTTAAAGTTCAGAACTTCTATGACATAAACATAAAGTCCTAAAAAGGTGCAGTATCATTGTAAGCATCCTTTTTATCAACTTATTGACATGTAAAACGTAGACATTGCCTGTGTATATGTGGATGAGCTTGAAGTGTTACTTCTTCAAAATCTGTTTAAATTTACCTTTGCTATTCTCCAACATGAAATTTTTTTTCCCCTTGTTGGCCAGGAGGTGATGCAGCCATCAATGCTTATTATGCACACAGAGCATTCAGGTCCTTGATATTGAGATGATAAGGATTGCAAGGGAAAGATTGATCATCTCAATAAACATAATGTACTGGAATGCAGTGGTTGAGATAGTTAGTTAATTTTTGATTCAAGCATAATTCATTGTAGGTTGATGATGATCCCATATAAAAGAACTGTGAAACACTTGATCCAGAATGGGATTTGATGAAGAACATTATCAAAAAATATGAGGAATGGATGGTGACACAACAAATAAATGCAGACACCACTGATTTCAAAATGTTGGGCCCTAATATTAGCAACTCTCAACCTCTTAGGCAGTCACTCTTACTTCCCAACCCTAGGCACCAGCAAATTTGCATTTGGTAATTCCTTCAGCCAGCAATCCAGCGCTGCAAATGCTGCCATACTCCCACAGCAAATTCTTCCCAGAATCTTTGCATGTTTTTACTCATTTGGACTGATTGACCAGCAATTCCCAAGCTCCTCTCTTGCCTCACCTACAAGTTGTAGCAACCTGGCACATATATTGGTGCTGTCACATGGAACAAACCAGCTTTCCATCTAGCTTTCACCAACCCTTAGCCAAGTCTTCTCCATCTGTTCAGTGCACTCCTCACCCCAGCACCAAACTGGAAAACCCATGATCTGCTAACTTGGCCCCTTGTCTAGAGCTTGTCCTCACAACACCCATCTGGTTCCAGCTGGCCATTATTCCTACTGAAATGAAGAAAATCTTTTGTCAGGTTGCCTGGTGCTCTGCAGGGGATGCCCTTATCATCTCATCTCTTCCTTGTACCAATTACCTGTATCTCCAGGCCACCATGGCTGCTCAACTGGGCACCTACTGGGACCAGTTAGTTTCTCCTGGCAATAATAACCTTTTTGCCCAGTTGGTTGAATAGATTGATGAGCAGCAGTCTCAGAATCTCAACAATAGAATGCTTCAGCCTCTATTTGCAAAGAGTATCAGGTGGGCAAGCTACATGCAAAGGTGTTAAGGGCCATTCTCACCAAGCACCTTTGCTTGAATTTCAACAATACCAAGCACTCGGAGTTTGTTGAATTCTTGTCAACAACCTTCCTCCCACAACTTGTGGAGCATTACCCTTCAAAAGATGTTTGGTGGTATAAAAATGCCAGGATTCTGCCAGGTGGGAAGTTGTTCTAACACCAGGGAAGCAAGCAAGATTGAACCCAGGTTCCTCCAATGCACTATTTTCCCAAATTTCCAGGCAATTATCTAAGATACAGAAATCAAAGAGCTGGTTTTAATGGTTGTTTGTGGGTTTTGCCAGGATTTGTGGGTTCTTAGCTGGATTGATGGGGTAGACCCAGAAGTTGTTGCTCACAAGCAGAGTGTCTGGTTCCTTTGCTTCCACCTAATACCTGTGCTAAATGATGATCCAAGCTGAAAGATCCTGAAAAGATTTCAAGGATTCTTTTCAGTGAATTGGGATTATTAGCATGGGCACCAATCCTACTCATCCCAATGCTTCCCAGACCAGATCTGACATCATCATTATGGGGGAGGGTGACTCTGCAAGATTTTCAACAGACTCAATTGCACCCCTCCAAAATGGCTTTGCTATAAATTATAGTTGGTGGACATTTTATTTTCTTGACCATTTCCACTAATAGAAAATTAATTGCACACAGGCCTTTGTGAACATCAACTCCACAAGTATGTGGCCTCTTGGACAACTGGCCAAATTAGAATCATCTCTAAAGGTGACATGTTCTATGTAGGCTCTTATGTCAAATAATTACCTACAGCCAAAACTTGAAAAATAGTCCCAGTGTGTTTCATTCACAATCTGTCAGCTTTAATTGGCCAGTCATTTTTCTCTTGACCAATGTAGTAGCCTCTAACCCCAACTCATAAATGAAAATGTCCACAAACTGAAACATAAATAAAGACTTACTTTTCTTTGTGTTTTATAAAGCCCTATCAATCATCAGATAATTAGAAGTCCAATCAATATATGGGTATGTCAAGAAGAAGATTATACATTTCTGAAGGAATACAAGGTTTAGTGAGGTCCAACTTATTTCCTTTGAACTGTCATCAAGCTTGCCAAGGTTGGGTTGATCTGGATAATTTTCCGGTCCTTTATGAAATAATGTTTACTAATAATAATCATGTTATTCTCCTCAAAGGTATAAAATAAAACTCCTTGTTCTTGCCCTTATTCTTGAAAAGATAATGCATGATGCATGATGAGTGTTTTCATCATCAGCATTCTTCCTTTGTTGAACAATGTCATCATTCATGCTCTCCTCGCTCTACTACAATACAATACCCCTTTGTGATTGTTCACCTTCTCCTCACAATTCAATAAAAGTCTTTTGCATTCTTTCTCTTCTTGTTTTTATGTCAACATTCATCGTAAATTTTGATGCTAGTCATCATCTTACCCACATCAGGTCAATATAATCAGGCACAATGCTCCCAAACTCAGTCATTTTCCTTTCTCAACTTCTTGTAGGCCATCATCTATAGCATCTTTCCAGGGACACAGTGCTTTCCTGATATTACCTCCTTCCAACTCAGAATCAACTTCATTGGTTCAGCCCAAGCAGGTATGTCATTCTGTCAAAGCCAAGTCCCATTATTAATTTCATTCAAGACACAATAATGTAACCCTCTCAAAAAAATCCAGACTCCTGCAATGTTTGGTCCTTCCCTTTCAGACATCAACACCTTCCAAATATGTTGAAATTGATCAAATACATCTTTTAGTTACACTCAGAACATGTTCTGAATTTCATTCAAGTTATAAAAATCACATCTTCTGAGGAATCTGAGCCTCAAGAGAGTTTAGTTGCATCTTCTAGAGTGTCAATCCCTTCCCAACTGAAATTGCACCAATTCATTCAATGCGCTCAGGTAGGTTTTTCGATTGATAAGGTTTCATATGAGAATCTCAACTTCTTCCAGAAAATAACAATAATATCCTCTGAGAAATCTTGGGCCCATTTTATTTGGCCCATCTGAATTGTTATTTACTGTAACCTACTCGTATAGCCTGGCATCTGGAAATTGCCTAAAAAGCCATTTAAGGCAGGGACAACCTCAGGAATTAAATTAAAACATGTCTGGAGAACTTGTGGAAGCTTCTGACAAGGCTACTGAGAGCTAAGTGGATTCAGGTTGCTTGAAAGGATTTATGGCCACATCTGGAATTTCATATGCAGGGCATTTGCAGGTAGGAAACCTGAGGGGCAAAAATGTGATTGCAAGTGATCCGCAGTGCCACAGACGAACAATTAATGGGAACAATGCCCTATTGGAGGCATGAATGATGAATGCACCAGGTAGAGAAACCCAGGACATAGTTATGGGTGATGGTACTAAGTGAGAAGTAAAGAGCGAGACATTAGTGGCACAGGCACTAATATGGCTGAGCCAAAATCAAGATTTAAAGTCTGACCAGCAATGACAAGCCATGGGGGTTCACTAGAACAAATATTTGACCTCTTCACTCATGGAAATCTATAAGTTAATGGAGAATGGCAGGGGAAAGTGGTCCTACCGACACTTTTCCCGGGTGTTTCGTGTGTTTCGGGTGTTCAGCTTTCTCAACGCTCTTTTCAGGTGTTGTGTTTTTTTGGTGAACAAATTCATTTTTTCACTTCCACCACGTGCATTTCTTTTTTTGTCAACTGAAACCCATGTGGGTCGCTTGCAGGGAATCCCTTGTCCAATAATGCTTGCTTACAGACTGTGGTGGCTTACATAACACATTCCTGTGCGCGGGAATGCTTGGAACTCGGAATGCTTGAAATGGGTCACGACCCGACTGTGCTGGAGTTTCTCGACTGCACGACGACCCGACTACTGCAATTTCTTACTTTCTACACTGTGTCTACATAATTCATCCACATCCTTGCTACACCTGCCCATATCTGAAGTCTCAGAGTGTTCTCTGTAAGTTTAATACCATCTGATTGATGTTCTGGCTGTGATCTGATAAGAGATCTAACAATTGATAAGGACTTTTCAAGAGTGAAAGTGTAAGTCTTTGGATTAGACACTTGATCTCTGCTTCACTATCTGTATCTAGCACCTCTTTAATATAAGACTTTCTGTCTCCCTTCTTCAATATGTAAGTGAACAGAGTGTTAGTGCACTACCTACTGCATAGACACACACCTGCTCTACATGTTATGAGGCCCTGCCAGCAGCACTTGCATCGCCCATATCGGCAAAATACAATGAGCACTCTGCTCACTATACATCACCATGGCAACATGCTCATCAGTGCTGAGCATCTGATGTGAACAGGTGAGATTTCTCCTCTATGGTGTGCTTCTGTATGATGACATCACTGACTCAGATTCACTCTTGCCATGTCTACTGCACTATTGGTAGCAGTCCCAGTTTTCAACAGCACCAATTACTTTGAATGGGCCCTGGGCCACCATGACGGCCTTTATCATGGCTTCAAAAGACTATTGGGTTCTAGACCAGGCCTGCCCAACTCTCAATCAGGCAGGAACCGGCCGACTGAGTCATCCATCAACAACTGGAACAATACCAACACCAAAGTCATTGCCATGATCCTGTTAAGGGTTAGTGCTGCCATCTATACTAGAATGTTGGTTCACACCACAGCTACTGACCTCAAAAAGCTCTGAAAACTGAATATGGCAAATCTGGCATTGTATTAGCCTACATTGACTTCAAATACATCCTTGACTTCAACATCGCACCATCCCATTTGAGCAAATCACTCAACCACCTTCAATAACTTTGCTCATGACTGAAGGACACTAACTTTGACATACCTCAAAAGGTTCAAGTCATGCTCCTACTCACCAAGCTCCCTCCCTTGATGGAGATGGTAGCTTAAGGTATTGGCAATCCTCAGCCAACAACATTCCCAAGACCACATGTAATTGAAACCATCTGCAAATTCGTGATCCTCTTTTGGGAGCGATGCACAACCCTCTGCCCAGCCATGTACTCTTCCCATGCACTTTGAAACCCCCAGTAACCCACAGTTCAACAACCAGAAGTCCATTGCTGCTCCTCCCTTGTCAATGAACACCTCTGGCAAGTCATCTCACAAAAGCAGAACTCCTTGTCCAATCATGGAAAGAAATGCCCATGCAGTACTCGTGGCAGCAAATAGCAACACCAGCACAACAAGGCTGCTGCACAGCAACATGCGCATATGCACCTTGCCAAGACCATTATTTTTCACTACCCCAGCACCATCCACCAATAAGCATGCTATCATGCTCATGCACCATATCAGCATTGTTCCAATGCCACAAACTGTCTGCACTCTCAAGCCACCCACTCAAGGGTCTGCCCTTCTAACATCACTTCTACATTCATCCCAGACAACCCTGCCATTCACTCCCTTGCTCAACACATATTCGCCCACAATGCAGGACAACTGTCCCTCAGCGCCATTTGGCACTCTGAAACCTAACATCAATGCACATTTTTCAACATAGCAGCCTTATCCTCTCACAACATGCTCCTGTGCTGTGTCATCCACTCCCCCTCCTCTCCATTCACACTCCCTCCATTCACACATATCAAGGAATACCATTCCTCTGATGATGATGCCACCCCCTTGAAGTATATGCACAGTTTTATGGCCTCCCACAGACTCTTGGGATGATATGACCTCATTGACAAACACAATCAGAAGCAGACCTTGATGCTGAAATCACTGACATTGCTGGCATCATTCATATGTATGCATCAGGTGATGTGGATGAGTATGAGTATGACACACCAATATCAGTGTTTTTTTTTTTTTTCCTTTGCACTCCCCATTTGATACTGATGCTCAATCTCCTTTAGGGACATGTAGTAGTAGCCTTGGAGCATATGGTCACCTTTACAAGGAAAACTGGTCAGGACTACATCCATTTTGTTCCAAGATTCCCTGATGATTATGACTATGTCGTCTATTCCCCTCCATATGCATGTCCTGGAAAGTGACTTCAATCTACACCATTGATCATCAATCAAGCCATGCACAGATCTCTGGTCATTCCTCACACAATGTTTTATTCATTACTGCAAAGAAACACCAGGAATTTCCCCAATGTACCAATTCCTGAAAAGAATTCTGTCTGCCCAGGCTGTGCTCTAGGAAAAATGCCAAATCACATCTTTCTTCATAATGAAGCATGCACCACTAAACCATTTGAGCTAATCCATTCAGATCTCATATCTTTTTCCATTGACTCTTATCACAAGTACTAGTATGTGATCATTTTTATTGATGACTAGTGTGGCCATGCATGGACTTCATGTATGTGCACAAAGGGTAAATCCATTACCCTCACTCATGATTTTTACACCATGGTCAATACTCAACACAATGCTTCTCCTGGAAATCAGTTGTAGGAGGAGAATACAAATCCGATGCTTCTGATGTGCTTCTAAATTTGCATGGCATCAGAGTTCTCCAGAGTGTCCCACATAGCCCTCAACAGAATGATCATGCTGAATACTATTTAATTGGTACTAGAAAATATCCTCTAGACTTTGATGGTTCCTCCAGTTTAGGCATAATGGCCTGCACAGATTCTGATTGGGCTTTGGATCCTAGCACTTGCTGATCACAAACTGACTACCTCTTCAAACTAGCTGGTGGCATTTTCTCCTGGTCATTCCATGCCCAGAAATCCATAGCATTATCCAGCACTGAAACTGAGTACATGGCGCTCTTAGACTGCAGCCGCCAAGCTATCTGAATATATAGCCTTTTACATGAACTAGGTTACAACTTTTCAGCCATTTTCATGGCTTTTAACCCTTTTGTTTGACTGGAAAAAGAGGATAGACCTTCCTGATCTTTGGAATGAAGCATGATCTGTAGCCTCTTTTGAGAAGACAGAGGAGAATTTGACAAAAGCAGGAGGTAGAGTTGGTTTGGCTTTGGCTTTCTCCACAGCTTCAGTGAGCTCAGTGGCAATAGTGACCTTTGCAATCATGGGTGTGGTGACATATTTATATGCACCACAGATGATATGATGAAGTACACAGTTTTCATTGGTATTCATAAGATACTGGTTTTCATCAGTCTCTTTTTGGAGGAATCTTCTGAGATGATTGCAGTGGTGAGGTTGATATCAACATATCCTAGAGGATCAAGGTGTATACCCAGTCAATGATAGTGTTGTGAGCTCAAAGCCAGGGTTGGCCAAGGGTGAGGTTTTCTTTCTTACATGAGATGATGTGGAAAAGGAAACATAGTTTGACTTTGATGTTGACAAATAGTTGATACAGGAGATTTCAGAGCCACTGTCAATGAAGGCATGGGTATCAACAGCTTTCTTGTTATGCATAGGGATGAAGAGTTGTACTGGAAAT
>JBBPSL010000113.1:27742-37926 GCA_038093555.1 Butyriboletus appendiculatus
TATGGTTATATTTGCATGAGCAAGAGAAGGGGAGACATGTGTGGACTACATCTCCCGATTTAAAAACCCACTAAGATATTTTCAACTACCCTCCCATCCAAGTCCTCAGATGGTTCCTCTACCTTTGCTGTGACAACTTTAACCTTTCTTTCCAAGGTTTTGCCATTAGAGAAGATGGGGCAGGTGGTGGTTGTATGCCCAGGTGGGTGGCAATACAAACAGAATTTCATTTTGAAGGAGCATTTTTGCTTTGTGAGGGTTTGGGATAGAGACAGCACTGACATCCATTGCATTGGGGTCTCTTGTTTTTGTGGTGGAGTTGGATGATGTCATAAAGGAATGTAGATATGGGCAGAAGGTTTGCAGCTTCTCTTGGCAATTTCATCAGCCCATTCCTATTGCATTTGGAAGTGGGTTGCCTTGGCATGCCAATTCTCTATCTTGGTTGGCATTGTAGCCATTCTCCTGATATGTCACATTAGCCCTTGGGAAATTCCAGCTGAGTAATAGCCTATAAGGATGTTGGCATCAGTAATTCTGGTGAGAGTGGCATAGTTCTGGATTTAGAAGTGTATTGGGTGAGCAAAGGGGAATAGAACTGGCCTTTCCTCAAATCCATTTGCTTGTTGTTAGAGAGCCAAGCAATGGCATTACCAGTAGTGTCTTTCAAAGGTATTTGAATATTTTTTTGAATTTGGTAATGAATGTTGAGAAGGTTTCTAGCATAATGGCGGTACCATTGATGGCACTTTGTTGATAAGTGGTGGCCCAGGTGAGGGTTAACATAGACATAGAACTGGACTGTGTTGAATCATTGTAGAGTAGTGTCATAAGAGCCATTGTAAGCTTCAGGGATTCTGATGTGGAGTTCAGTCTTCTTCAGGATTGACAGGGTGGGAAATGGTGGAGGATTACATAGTGGTAACCTCATAGAAAGAGTTTAGACCATTTGTTACATCTACCTTGGAGGGAGGCAGGCATGAACTCAAAGGTTTGAGGACTTTTGGCAACCAGCCAATGGACAACATGTCAAGTGTCTCCTTTGACAGGACAACATATTGAGTCCAAGAGACAAACAACTAGTTGTCTGAGTCAAAGAGATGGCATTCAGTCAAGGATAACAGAGGTCCAAGGTATGGATGTTTAGTTTGGATTAGGTCTAAACTAAAGAACAGCATAACTATGGTGAGGTTTAATATATGGAGGTGAAAGAATGGTGTGGAACCATATAAAGTGTCTCAACATTAAGCATTCCAAGTTAATTCGGTACTCCATCCCACGAATCTCATTTAGCACATACAGAGAACATTGTAATATCCAAGCCACTCATACTCACAACTACATTTGCTACAAATCATGCTTGTTATGGAATGAGCAAATTTCGATATGGTTCCTTCTGCCTTCTTGGCCGAATTCAGCCTGAGTGCATTTCAGCATTGCAGATGCAACATGAGCAAGGGACTCACCAATTGGTCTCTCAAACAGAGGCAGGATAAAAATGGAAGGTAGGGGGAACTTGGGCGCATGTCGGAATTTTTTACCATAGATGATTTTGACAGCTTTGACAGCTTTGGCAGTTGGGCCTTTTGCTTTCTGTTCAATAACATTGATGGGGCATCAATGAGCTCCATGTTGTTGTTATCCAGTGCATCTTTTGGTGGGAAAGGTGCTGGCCTCTTCTGTGTGCTTCAAGGCCTCTCAGAGGGGACTTTGGTGCTATATATTGGTTAGTAGGGTGGCCTGGAGCGAAACTCACACATTCAGGTGCCTGTTAGCCTCAGACCTCCTCACACAGTTGACTTTGTACAAGATTGTGACACAAAGTTGTAGCATTTGCATATGCGTCCTGGAATGCCCCCAGCATGGAACTGTAGTGATCATGCATTGATCAAATGGGGTGTTGTGTTGGACAGCTTCTGCCTCATGTTGGATGGCATCTACAACATCCAGTGTGCGCTCAATAGACACATTATCATGTTTTCATGACCTCTCTCCACAAGAGCTCGATCGAGCCTGTGGAGCTGGCACCAAGCTTGCACACTGCAGCCAAAGTGTCCCACAAAAAATGTAGGCCAGAGAAGATAAAGTTAGTGAACAGGAGATGCATCAAAGCACCATCCCACTCAATCGCCCAGTCTCTTTTCTCATCCACAGGGTCCTCCTTGTCATCTGGGATACATTTCACAAAGGTCTTGATGTGCTTGAGGACTTCCTTGAATGCTTTGCACCCTACCTCATGCACATCATCTTTGACAGGTTTTGATTTGGCAAAGAGTTTGTCGAGGGAATTGAACATGGTAGTAGTGATAGGATGAAGGATCAGTTTGTGGTGGACAAATTATGGTGGACAATCGTTAAGTAGTACATGAGTGGTCACAAGCAGGTTATATAACAGGTCGGCACCACCTTCCAAAGAGAGACATCTTGGCTTTAAGTAGCTTGGTGTGAAAGAATTGAAATAAAACATATTAGATGTAAGGGATCACTATTCTGTTACAAGGCCTTTTCAGACTGACCATGGCATGGTGATTATTTCCAATGTCCAGATGTCATCATGCATTCATTTAATAAAACCCATGCTTCAACACACAGAATATTGGGGAAGCATGAGTGACAATGACTGTAACTGGGACTGATCATCAGAGACAAGCGACTTACATTCCATGGTGACTGACCTGAGGGGTTACAAGGCACAACACAGACATTGGATGTACTCACATTGGAACAAATGCAAGTCATGCATGGTTTACCGACCAACACTTAGAACAGAAATGCATACAAGGGGCTACTCGACAGGAAGCATCTAAAGACATGACAAACCCATCACATGCCTCCTCAATGCGCTGCACACAGGCTTGGATGCCTCCTTATGTAGGAGATACATGTGTCTCTTCCACCATTGCTTGTTCTGAGCTTGTACAGGAATACTGCCCACTGAACTACCCATGATACAAGCAAGCCCTTGATTGTGACAAACTTCGGGAAGAATGTATTCCCACCTTCAAAGAGGGGCAATGGCTGCTCAAACTCCCACCACACTCCCCCATTTCACTCCCACATTGATTGGAAACACTTACCTGAAGCTGTTTTGCCGAGCAGCATGGACAAACTGCCTTCCCAATCACCCGCCCTCAAGCCATGGTTCCAGGAAAGAAAGACTGGACAATATTTTCCGCCGCCCTCAAGCATTGAGATTTGAGGCCTCATTGTACAGACCCCTAACCATGTACCTCACAGCATATTTTCCCGCATCCCGCAGGTTCATGGTTAAATCCCAGGCCATGCTCCATCCAGCTGCTCACTCCCATAAAGTTGTTGATCCTGTTGAGCCAGATGATGCCTGCTCTGAGGACTGGACCGAGCTGGAACAAAGCTGGTCAGCCAGTCGAGCATTTGCAAGCAAAGACAAGGTCGAGGTTGAGGACAGGGACGAGGATGAGGATAAGGATAAGGATAAGGATAAGGACGAAGACAGGGACAGGGTTGGGGTGATGGTCAAGGAGAATGAAGACGAGGATGATTACAAGGACAATTACCGGGACAATTACCGGGATGATTATGTGGACGAGGAGAATGAGGATGATGAAGAGGACGAAGCTGGAGATGTATCAATGGAAACAGCTGACTCCTACATGCAACAGATTGGCTGGGGGGTGAAAGGATATGGGATTCCAGATTTTGTCGTTGTCAAAGCCACAGGTTCCTTGAATGGCGGACTGCATTGTGCTCGTCATCGAAGTGAAGAAGCATGACAGGGCCAAGGAAACGGCCCTCTTTCAGCTCTATTGTTACCTTGTGGCTGCATATCAAAAAAACAGTGTCCGGCCTTTGAGAGGGATTTTGATTCGGGGTTGAGTGACCACCATGATTGAATAGGACAGGAAGAAGCCCAACTTGGATAATGCAGTGGGGCCATCACTGTGAAGAGTTGTGCAAGGAACCGGGGAAGTTGCCCTGCATGTGTGGCCTTGGGCCTTCTTGAGTGGTCCATCATGTATGTGATAAATGGGGAGATGCCTGTGGAAGCACCCTAACAACCATAGGGAGATGAGAAGTCACAGGACCCTGCCTTCTATGTAGTCCAAATTGTCATCTTTGACTCAGGCTCAGAAGGCCCTTGACATTGCATTTGTGAGAGAAAAGAATCAACATTGCAGCAGATAGAAAGAAAATGCTCTATGGATAGCATAAGCTGGTGGCCTTGCTAGATGTAGTCCAGGGTAAGGTGGCCACAGTCACAGAATATGATACTCATTCATGATTTGGTCAGACACATATGCTCATTAGCCAGAGAGTGGCTGAGAAGTCTTGGATATATAACCAAGCGACAGGCACAGCTGATCAACCCACAAATGTAGTGAGTACATCTGGAGCTACTATGATGCCAGACCATTGTCATCCGGCCTGCAGTCATCATATGCACAAATGCCTTCACAAAACATTGACTGCATCACACTGGATTGATTAGTCATATGGGTTAGCTTGCAGATAGCCAACATCTCAGTAAGATGGAGTTAGTGTTTGTAAATAAGTAAAAAGTGTGTATACAGTGCATGGGGCTAGTCTATATTCAAAACATGCTTTACAATGCAACCTACGTTGAACCGAAGATGTATCAGGCAAAAATCCACCATGGTATTATTGATAGATATGAGGTATCCACTACCATCTGAATCCTTTCAACAAATCAAATACACTTACATCATCTCCCCTCACATAGGGTTTTTTTCCAGTGGTCTTGAGGTGTGCTTGGTAGTGTTTCAGTCTGGTGATCCTGAAGTGCTGAAGTACCTTCTCGGAAATAGCCAGCTGGCTCAAGGGTGTGTGATGTCTGATCGGGCTGCCATTTGGCCATACACTTCACATGGTACATGACTATACCACAATTTGATAAATGGTACCACAAATACAAGCCTGCACAGGATCTTCAGGGTACTGTGATGTGCTAGGTTCATGAAGGACATGCTGCATGTAGCATTGAGGAATCTCAACAACTTGGTGAGGTGCACCATGTCAAGATTGAAGAAGTGGCCTCCTTGACACAAGCTAGAGATGGGGGCATACACCATGTGTGGCTTATCCAAGAGGCATAATGCTCTCATGATGTTATCAGTTGCAAGGAAAAATGGGGTCACTGGAGATTGCCCAAATAAAGGTGGAGCATCTTGTATGCAGCCAAAGCTTGTTGTGCCTCGTGTTTGGCCCATCCAATGCCATGCCATCATCCAAGTGTCTGGAAAAAAAGGTGAGTGTATGGATGTGGGGTTTTCAAACTATGCACTCAAAGGAGTAGGGTATGGTGGACTGAGGGAATGAACATATATAAAGAAAAACAAAACAGTCAGCTAGGCTTTGATGATCAAGAATGTAGATCTGAGATCAATGAAGCACCAAAGGATCAACTTTAGTCTCTTTACAGAATGATCAGGACAAATAACCAGATGTAGGAAAATAGAATCACCTGATACTCATCAAAATGCAAACCTTGCAAGGGCTATGCCCTAAAGAGAGCAACATAAGCTTGACCTAAAAAAGGGTGAATACAATGCAATTGTTACAATTTCTCCCTCCCTTTACTTATTGATATCATGCTTTGCTTACTTCCTTCTGTATTTCCAACACGGAACACCTTCTTTCCAACTGCTCCATAGTGTTCCGTGATGCTCTTCCTCATTCCCATGCCCTTATTATGCCATTGGTCCACAACTTCTCTCTTCTGTACTTCTATCATGAAATCCCTTTGTTCCATTCCAATACTTCTATGGGATTCCCTGATGTTCTTCCACCTTCTATGACTTAGTGATATTAGTTCCACCACATTCCATCACATTCTGTCCTACTCATACAATCTAAACCACCACCTCTGGACCTCTGTGAGACTCCATCTTCCTCTTGAGTAGATGCTCCCTTTTAAACCCTCGACCTGATGACTTCCAAGATCATCTAGGACTAGTTGTCCTTCACAAGAGAGAACCTCTTGTTCCTTCATCCACCGACTACATTGTCAGAAGTCCTTTGTCACCTATGAGTCTATGCCTATTCCTACCCAGAGTTGTCGTAACAGCAGGGGCAAACATTCTGTTGGGATCGATAAGAAGCTTTACATATACATTTCATAGTTTTAATCAATGAGTACTCAGAGCGTTCCACAGTTCAAATCGACAAGGGCAAGGATGAATAAGTAGGGAGGGACAGAAGCCCATGTACCAAAGCATTCTGTGGTTCCAATTGACAAGGGCACGGATGGGTAAAGTAAGAAAGAGGGACAGAAGCCTGTATAGCTAAGTGTTCTGAACTAAATGGCATGGGCCAAAAAAAATGAAGAGCAACATACACACACTCAAAGGAACCTACATCCCTAGAGCTTCCACTGCTAAAGCTTTTTAAATAGAAAAAAATGGCTGAAGCATGGGGATGGCTTGGGTGCATAGTTAACATGGAATGTAAAAAGGTGGAAACAAGAATGAGAGCCAAGAAAAAAAGATCATACAAACACCAGCACACAAATTGCTGATCTAATGACTATCCAAGAAGAGGAATTACCTTATGTAGAAGTATTGTGATCACCATGGCCAGGGGGAGAATGGTGGATTGGTTTGTTTTCCAGACTTAGACAGCTTGTACTACATATCCCAAAGGAATAGAAGCTGGATTCAATAAAAAGAAAGGTGTGATCCTGGAGTCACACTATTACTATGTGGGGACCATCAAAATAAATATGAGCTTTCTGTTATTTTTCAATCTGTCTAGCTTGGAAAATAAACCAACTACATGTGTTCAAAGATCATTCTCTCAGCATCAGACAACATCTTTACTTCTTTGAATCTGTCAAGCAGGGGGTTGAGATGTTCCATACATTCAATATATGGATTAAGGTGAGAGGTGGGCAGGAGATATAATGGTGGTACCTACTACACATGAATCCAGCATCTTGATGCTCTGAATTCCAGTTGCAATTTGAAACATGTATTTTGTATGAAACATGATCAATGTATGGCAGCAAGTATTGAGCTCATGTCTGCAAGTAGGATTATTCACATCCCCAATGTTGTCTGTGATGTTGGAAAGAAATTTAAAGACAGACATATGCAAGTAATTAAGGAAGTCCGCTGTGTTAAGGATTCAGGTGACAAGCACAGATAAAATGATTGTGATGGACATGGAGTAGTGCATGCAATGCAGTAGGAGCTGAAATCAAAGCTGTCTCTGCATTTGTGGGAGTGTAAGCAAGTGGAGATCCCACTCTGACTCACTTCTGCACAGTACAGGAATGGATCTATCCATATTATATTTCAAAAGAGTCTATAGAAGTTATAGACATTTATATGGTGTTGCATCATATCTCTGGTATGTTTTGATCTCCATATATCCTCAATATTATTCGCATACATATATTGCACATTTCTCTAGACCACTTATCCTTTTGTGATTACATGTCACTGAGAGGGCAACTGTATGTGTATTTGACTATATTGTCTTGTTCATGCATGTTATTTGAAATGACAGTGACTGATGGTATGAAACTTATCAGTTCCCATACATTCTTTTATAACATAGCACTGTGAGCCATGTTCACCATCATGTTTTTGGCTAGATGACAGAATGCTATCTGCAAACGAACTGGCTGCATTTGATATTGAACAATAGATCAAGTATTGGCCAAATAGTATGACTATATAACTACCTGCAGCATCACTGTTTTCTCCTCTAGGTCTAATCTGCTGGTTTGAAGCCCCATCTCATGTTGCAAGCTTGATCTTGGTACAGCTGCCATGGCACCTTTCTCCAGTTCTACATAATGCTCATAGCTCATTAGGGCTGAGAGGAAATGAGTAAGGAGTAAGTGTTCAATCACAAGTTGACATTAGGCCATGAGGAGGATATCAAGATACTGTAAAGGGTTAGTTGATGGCAGCTGCCAAGTCATTTGCAAATGAACAATCAAACTATTGATAGGTGAAGCTGTAAGCCTTCTATTTCCAATTAAAGTTTGGATCTTGCTCTTATAGTGGATCCTTTACATGCAAATTGTTGTTGTTGTCACTGAGGGTAGTTCATAACAAGTCAAATGGATGTGATTCAATATCCACCCCTATCGCCTGCAGTTAAAACAAGGACCTACCTACTACATCAATTGCAATTTGGCTTACATTCATACTAGTTTTAGACAGCTTGCTACAAGCCCTAAAGATATCCAGTATCAAATTGTACATATATATTTGTATGGCAACCATTATAGCACTGTGAGAAAGCATGCCTTATATTCATTCCATTTTGCTCAAGTAATCAAATATTGCTGGAATACATATATATTACAGATGGACCATGTTCTTGACCATTTTGGATAACAGTGTCTTGTAAAGAGGCTCTATGCCTTATGCTTCTGGAACTTTTGATAGAATGTGATGAGGATGTAATAATATCTTTATAAAAACACCTTGACCTACTGCATATAGCATGCAGGT
This sequence comes from Butyriboletus appendiculatus, assembly GCA_038093555.1. Taxonomy (NCBI): domain Eukaryota; kingdom Fungi; phylum Basidiomycota; class Agaricomycetes; order Boletales; family Boletaceae; genus Butyriboletus; species Butyriboletus appendiculatus. The sequence continues at coordinate 36,208 of JBBPSL010000113.1, forward strand.
ATGCACATATGATATGATGGTTTCTATGAGTTAATACAGATTGCTTTGTTGTTTTTGGATCACACCAGGAACATTGGTGTTATGGAGTGAATTCTGGATCTTGAAAATATAAATAGTGCTTGTGAGGCTTGGTTATTGTCATTGTTGGCCAGTAGTAGTTAGACATACAATGTGATGAGGGGATGATCAATATGTAATGGTACATCAAGATTCTTTGAATATCTACAATGTATTAGGGTTGTAATGGCAGCTTAGTGGGTCCAGAAGGCAATGTCATAGAGCCTTTAACACATGTCAAGGCTGGATACAGAGTTTATCTGTACAGTATGAAGGCAGCTTGGACCAATGGATACTGAGCCTAAATGACTTGGGTACTGGCTGGTGGCTGCAGGTTGTCCAATGTGATTGCAAGCTGATAGGAAACAACCAATGCAATAGAGGTATGCCTGTGCCTGAACTTTCCCAAAATCTAATCTAAGATATAAGGATTATGTTCCAAAAGCTTATTCTGCCTGGGAGAAACAGGACCCTAGGTAGGCTAGTAGGCTATATGAGAAGAAGTTGGGGTGATGATCCAACCTTGCCAAGGTGGTTATAAAATAAGATGGTTTATTAATTTAATAGATGACTCTTGACAAAAATTTGCATATGCACAGGATAAATTTGCCACAGGTGAGTTAGTTAGTCAATATCTTTGAAAAGGTGTGTAAGAATCTGGCAGTGTCACTGTAGAAAATCTGATGAAAGAGAGGTACAAATGATATGACAAGCCAGACATGATGTTAATCCTTTCACTGGATCACCAAGGTGATGAAGAAAAGGAGGATAATCACTGGTCAGACTCACTATGAGAATGATTGATTACCTAGATTAAATTGATGTTGTTGAAACATTGCTTGTTATTCTGATCTACTTTTAAGTATTTGGGTGAGGGTATTGAACTCTGACCTGGGCTGTCAGTTCAGTGAAATAGAGAGAAATGAAGGGGAAGTTGTTAAACATACAAGAAACAAGTGTTCTTGAAATGGGAAATCAGTTGTCTTTATTGGTAAAAAGTGCCCAATTGAAAGTGGATTGAGATAAGTGATGTGGATGTCTCTGACAGGATAGCATATTGAGCTTGTGATAGCTGAAGCCCCATCTTCATCAGGGTTTCTTACAATATTACCAACAATACACTCTAAACTAGACTTGGCCTCTGGCGCTCAGCTGATGACACCATCAGCTACATCATTTATCATTGAGATGGCTCATATTTCTAGTCCTAAGTATACTCTCCTCAAATTATCCTGTTACATCTTTGTACATGCCATTATAGAAGCTGAGAATATGGCCTTCAATGGAATAACAAAAATACAACAATTCCATTTTCTCACATGGCTGTGTCTTCCTTTATGCTATGGAAAATATTTTTATTTTTATCTTTCATTGAAACTGATTTTTCATGTTTGTTTCAAGGTATTAGAATAATGCAGAATTGTAGTTCAATTCTGTCCCACAGAATCTTCAAGTCACACACAACTGAATCAATCTCCCATGCTATGATATCTTCTTGTTCCTTCACTTGTGGAATGTTCTTCCAGTAACCACTGCATATCATAGCTATCGTCCAGCTTGGTGACATTGGAAGAAGTATCTAATATGAGACGTTGGACTTCTGGCAAGGTTGAAATTACTGTTCAGACAATCCATCTCATCAATTTTGCCCTCTCCTCTGCT
>JBBPSL010000115.1:0-37278 GCA_038093555.1 Butyriboletus appendiculatus
CAGGTTGCAGAAGTTCCCGATGACGATCAAGAAGAAGACACATGGTTCGTATGGGGCATTCTTCAGAGATGATATCACGGGCACGGCGACAAAAATTGTGTTTGATTGAGCTGGTCGTGGATAAACGGGGGTAACGGCGTGGAATGAATCAAATGATGGTGCATCGTATCCTCACGCTGTGGTGGATGGGAAACGGGCGTTGACCGTATGGACCGAGTTTGATATCCACAGTCCTCAAGCTCTCATTCGCGATGACCGCCTTGAGCTGTCCGCAACGAGGGATGGTGAGCGCGGCGCCTGAGATTACCGAAACGACTCGGAGGGCGCTTGAGGCTCGGTTCGTTTCACGACTTGGACTTGTTACTGTGTAAGCTCGCTCGACCGAGGTGGCCCTCGTTGACGAGGATAAACTAGGATAGAAGATATGGGTGTCGACCGTCCTCAAGTCGTTCGAAGTCGAAAAGCTTCAAGTCGAAGGTCCTCAAGTCGAGCTTACTCAGTCGCGAAAGCAAAGTCCTAAGAGGTGCAAGTATAAGTCGTAAAATCGAGTTGGAAGGTGATGATTCGTAGAATCTCAAGGACTTCAACGAGAAGGGGAGAAGTGCCGCTCCGAGTCTGCGTCGATAGCTCAAATGCTCAACTCAACCGTTACCTAGGTCGAACTTCAGCTCACTGATCACACACGGGTTAACAACAAAACACAATGTCCCTTCGTAAGCGCGGTACAATACATATGCTCATAATGCATAATAATGCATAAAAGCATTTCGTACACTCTCGGCTAAAATAATGAGGTTTTGGTAGTATGCATTATGAGATTTTTATGCATTATGAGCATATGTGGTGTAACAAGTAATATGAGGGTGTCCGACGACGAAAGCTACGATAACAAATGCGATGAATCCACGAGTCAAGGCCTAAATTGCGGACCAAAGCCCTTGATTATGACCCGGAAGATGGGGAGAAGATAGAACATACCTAAGCAACGAGTCCACGCATCCAAGACCTAGGCGTCAACGTTGTCAGCCATATGTACGAAAGAACAACACAGGGAGGAGAAACATACCAAGGTGACGATTCAACGATCAAAGCATCCGTCGTTACTGACAACCAATAAGTAGAGAAAACCAAGACGAAGTCGAGGGAACAAACGAAGCCTGAAAGGTTCACCAAAGCCTGAAGGATGAGGTCGTCAGTGATCATTGCGAAAAAATGAGCAGAAGAAAGAAACGAACTTGAACGGCGATCCAACGAGCAAGAGCGCATGCACCAACGACAGCGAGAACGTAACCAGGAGTCAAGAAACAGAGTAAGGACAGTCGGGAATGGGGAAAAACACAGTCAGGGAGGTTGGATGGGGGATGATTCGCAGTCGACAAACGAGAACTAAAGAGAGGGGGGATAGCGAAGGTGAAGAGGTCACAGAAGAAGACGATGTGGATGTGGAACGGCTTGCCATTCCACAACAACATCCTCAACTCCATTTTTCTGCAAAAGTGCAAGGATCTCCTGGGAGACATCGTGGGCAGTATCAGGGGAAGTAGAACCAGGAATGACACCAATCCAGATGACGATGGGACCTAGACTCCCCTTCGCCTCCTCTCCCAGTGGTCCATGGGTGAAGAAGCGGGCAGGGTCAATGGATGACCAGTGGATCTCCCGGGCCTTGATCAGGTCACGAATCTGGGGACCGACAGTGTCCCAGACACTATTGAGCGGGGTGTCGAAGACTCCGCGGAGCGACTTGACGGGAATCTGGGCGAATCTGCCAACAGACTTGGGGAAGGGTGTAGTGAGGAAGTCCGAACGGTACACGAGTTCCGGGTGGTCACCATCCCCAGCAATGCCATTATAATAGGACCTCCTCTCATACATGTCGGGGCCATGCTCAGAGGCCATGGTGCCATCACTGGCAAAGGTGAGGGCAGAGAGATTGGATGACAGGTCACTTAGGGCTGGGGAGCTGGGCAAGCGGGGCGAGCTGGGGCCCTTGCGTCGCTGGCCCTCGAGATTAATACACTGGAGGGCGAAAAGGGAGAGGTCTAGATGGAAAGTGGTAAGTGCAGTATAAACATGGAAAGAAGTTGAAGGACTCACTCAGCAGCTCTGGGTGCTCTTTCATAGTCTTGATTGCCTGCACGGCAGGTTCAGATACTCCTGTCAGGAAGATGGTAAGTATGGCATAGATTTTGCAGTGAAGGAGAAGGACGAGTGAGTCTCCCCTCTCAGAATGACTAACTGGCACTAACAGCACTGGAAAGCATGCCCTTGCATCAATAGACATGTATAAAGAGGACTTGCCATCGCCAAGAAGGCCTGCTTTGTTCAGTTCAACTTCCGTGAATGGAAAAGCTTCAAAAAAGTCAGTGTGGAATAGACGAAGGAAAGAAATGATAGTACTCACTGGGAGGATCCATAATGAACTTGTAAACGCAGTGTTGAGCAAAGTTCGCAGATGGAGAAACAGAGTGGTTTGGGGACGAGAAGTTGTTGTTGCGAGGCTAATGAGATGAGGACAGAGTCAAACAGATGAGAGGCGGAAAATCAAGGATTAGATTATCTGATACTCTGCCGCCCTCTAATATACGTTGTCTACTGTATTGATTGTTAATAGGAGGTAGTTCCTATTGGCCACCTCGGGCATGATTGGACCACTCTGCACATATCCATAAACAAATTCCGCCTAGGAAACAGGCAAAGTTCACAATAAATACTGTATACTCTATGGCGTTGGTTACAGTATTACTTCAATCTGTTGCCGAAAATTGACTAGTTGCGGAACAGTGGAAAGACGTTGGCGTTTGGCATCCCGCCCTCGCCCGGCTCGTTTCTATACCGTCTCCAGACGCCGTAAAAATCAAAAATCAAAGTCGAAAACCGCGAATTCCGTGTCTGTTCTCGTCGTAGCCCCAACCCGTGAGCTTGCGCTTCAGACCCACGACGCTCTATCAGCCCTTGGTGCTCCCTTCAATATTGCTAGTGTTGCCGTCTTCGGCGGTGTCGACAAAGCACCGCAGATAAATGCTCTCAAGAATAGGGACAAGGACGGGAAGGTGACAAGGATTGTGGTCGGGACGCCGGGGAGGATTTTGGATTTAGTCGACGCGGGTGCTTGCGATCTGTCGAGGTGTGTTCACATTTCCAAGATGCTCTATCCCTCTATTAACTCACTTGGCAATGCCAGAGTCAACTACCTGGTGCTGGACGAGGCCGATAGGATGCTTGATCGCGGGTTCGAGAACGACATTGGAAAGATCATCTCTTATACAATGCAAGGATCTGATCGGCAGACAATGATGTGTATGTCCATCCCTGACTATGACTGTTACTCCCCTTCAGTTACCTGGACACTCTTGACTTTTACAGTCAGTGCAACATGGCCTGAAGCAGTGCGGAAGCTCTGCGAGCACGTTCCAGCGAAATCCTGTCCGCGTCATGGTCGGCAGTGACGATCTGACAGCGAATAGCCATGTCGAGCAAATCATAGAAGTATTTGACGACCCTCGGGAAAAGGAGTACGTGCATCGTTTCGCACCACCATATCTACATTCCTTCGTTCTTTGACGATGCTTACCAGCTTACCAGCTCTCGTCTGTCGAAAACGCTGCAAACGCTCTCTCACAAGAAAACATCCACGAAAGGCTCTCCTGAAGCTCGCATCCTTGTCTTTGCGGCATTGGGGGTTCTGTTGGTGCGCTCCATGGCGACATGTCGCAATCCGCACGTATGGACGCTCTAGAAAAATTCAAGAGCGGCGAAACCGGGTTATTAGTGGCAACGGATGTGGCAGCGAGGGGATTGGATATTCCAAATGTTGGGGCTGTCATTAATTACACCTTCCCACTGACTATTGAGGATTATATCCACCGGATCGGAAGAACTGGTGAGCGGTTCAAATGTCGAGTTGCTCCACATGCTCCGACTGACATTCTTGAATCCCCCACAGGCCGAGCTGGGCGCAGCGGAAAATCGATCACGTTCTTCACGGGAGAGAACCACGAACGAGCCCTCGCTGGCGAACTGGCTCGCGTGCTCCGAGATTCTCATTTTGACGAGATGGCGGACAGGTTGCAGAAGTTCCCGATGACGATCAAGAAGAAGACACATGGTTCGTATGGGGCATTCTTCAGAGATGATATCACGGGTACGGCGACAAAAAATTGTGTTTGACTGAGCTGGTCGTGGATAAACGGGGGTACGGCGTGGAATGAATCAAATGATGGTGCATCGTATCCTCACGCTGTGGTGGATGTGAAACGGGCGTTGAGCGTATGGACCGAGTTTGATATCTACAGTCCGCATGCTACTTCAAGCTCTCAGATACGCGACGACCGCCTTGAGCTGTCCGCAACGAGGGATGGCGAGCGCGGCGCCTGAGATTACCGAAACGAGGGCGCTTGAGGCTCGGCTCGTTCGACAACGCAGTGACACCCGGACTTGTTAAGCTCGCTCGACAGAGGTGGCCCTTGTTGACGAATCGACGAAATTGTTTGTTGGATACCGGTTGGGAGACATACCTCAATTCTGGGTAGGCTGGCAAAGGCGTTGCACGGAGAAAGCCACACCACGCTCACTGGCGTCTGTAACCACCCAACCTCACTTCGCCATCCGCTCCATCCAGTGCACGCCTCGCCGCAGCCGCGCAGCTTCGTTACTTTACCCTCCGGGCCCATTTTAGTACCAAATCTCAACGCACCCTAACAGCCAGCGACCATGATGGGCATTTTCAGCCAGGCAGGCTCCCATATCCGTAGGGCACGAGGCTTGTCCGTGGAAGATAGGGTGCCCGAGGACACTGAGCCTGATGATACATCAATCCTGTGCGTTCTTTCGGTCTTGCCCTCTCTATTCCCCCCGTCTTTGTTAGATTGTCCCTGCACCCTCGTCATTTATCCCTCCCCGTCGCTCATGGGCTACACCGATGCTGACTACGAATACAGAGACGAGAACGAGGGCTCTATCATCACCTCTCTGATCTCCCAACTTAGGTCTGCCTCCGTTCGTCCTCGGACCTACCCTTACCCTTGCTGAAATCGCTCCTCCATTTCCAGAGTAGGTATGGACCTTTCAAAGGTGACATTCCCTACCTTCGTTCTCGAGCCTCGCAGTATGCTCGAACGTATCACGGACTTCATGTCCCACCCGGACCTCATCTTTAGGTAAGGGTATCTCGCTGTCTCTTTATATCATCGCCTTCGTGCCCTAAGGCCCGTTTCTTTCTTCCCCTTCTCCGTGTTCGCCCGGTTCTCGTGTTGGCGTGACCTTTTTCGCGTCTTGTCACCAACAACGTCCTTTGACTTCCCTCCGCCATCGTCGTACGACCAAATTTAGCGCGGGAGATTGCATAGAACCAGATGAAAGATTTATTCGCGTGCTGCAGTATTATCTCGCAGGATGGCACATCAAGCCAAAGGGTGTCAAGAAACCGTACGTCTCTCGTCCTTCTCCACCACCGCGGACGAGGGCTGACCATTGGTCATAGATACAACCCCGTACTCGGGGAGTTCTTTCGCTGTCGGTATGATTACACAAACGGAACACGAGGATTCTATGTTGCTGAGCAAGGCACGTCTCCCCTTGTGTATCACTTGTCGCCGCTGACTAACCCTCATGTGCGTGTCATGTACAGTATCCCACCACCCTCCGGTCTCCGCCTTCTTTTACATATCGCCCGAGAACCGTCTCAGTATCATTGGTGAACTGAGACCCAAGTCTAAATTCCTGGGAAACAGTGTCTCGACGACGATGGAGGGCGAGAACCGAATAATTCTGTTGGGTAAACCGGAGGACGGAGGTACGCGTTCCATTTCCCTGCACGTGACTATCATCCAATCGTCCCACCCAGACTATGCTGTCACCATGCCAAATATGTACGCGCGCGGCATTCTGTTTGGTAAGATGGTCCAGGAGCTCGGCGATACCTGCACTGTCAAGAACGAGAGGCATCGATTGTCTTGTGATCTCGAATTTAAGACCAAGGTAGTCCCTCCATTCCGTCCGTGCCTGCGCAAGGGCCGGCTGACCCAACACGCCCAGGGTTTCTTCTCTGGCACGTACAACGCGATCGTAGGACGCGTTCGTAAAGCTGGCTATGACATTGGTGAAGTCTCGGGAAGGTGGAGCCACGTCATGGAATTCAAGAGTAACACAGTTCGTACAACCCCCCCTTGACGTCCCATTACACAAATGACGTTGACGTTTCACCTTGCCGCGTCGCTCGACCTTTTTTTTGTGCCTCGTGCATTAAAGCAGAACGGAACGAAGCGCGTTCTGTTTGACGCTATCAAGGATGGGCAGAACGTCGCGCCGAAATATGTCACACCAGAAGATGAACAGGAACCGTATGAATCTAGACGGTACGTCGTCTCCTACTGCCTAATCCCTCGTTAGACTTTTTGGACACTATTCACATAATTGTGTTCCACCAGACTATGGCACGACCTCACGCAGGCGATCGAGACCAAAGACATGGAAGCGGCTACACGAGCAAAGACTGCCGTCGAGGATGCACAACGTGACCTTCGCCGTCGACGTGACGAAAGCGGAGAGACTTTCGTTCCTAGATACTTTGAACTCCGAGATGGACGGTGGCACCCAAAGTTGAGGTGAGTCGGTCCTTGGTGTCAGGCATCCGCCCTTCATTCATCATGGGTGGTCGTCGACGTTTGCTCACTGGATCGATAGTATTCCACGAGACGCCTCAGATGCAGCAATACAAAGCGTAGAATCCTGGATATGGCCCAGTGCATAAACATTTTTTTTGGCACAGTTTTTGTCATATGCTACAATTCATATCCGATCTCATCATTGTTCTTTTTTTGACCCCCTTCTTCCTGCTCCTGTTAACACACAATTCACACAACTAATGCATCCATTGGATCTGTACCTTGTAGCAACAATTGAAGGGTATATAAAGTGGCTATGATTTCCTGCGAGTCGATGCAAACAAGGGGATTACGATGTCGAAAGAGAACGGGTTAGATATTTTGTTGTGTGAAGGGTAAGATGCCAACACCAAGAAGTATAACATGTCGATGAATGGAGCAACGAAAGAACGTGCGTAAAAAAAAGGTAACCAATCAAAGAGCAGACTATTAGATCAGGGATATATTTATCCAAAGTTAGATCCCCAGGAAGACGGAATGATGCATAGTATTATACACATATGTCTCTCACCGAGAGCCCACCCACGACCACCACCCTTCTTCATCCACGCTCGGCGCAAGGGAGACAGTACTGGGCGTAGGTGATGCAGCGAACTGCGCCCTATATGTGGACGCTACGGATTGCGGTCTATACGACGGCGTCGGAGCCGCTCTTCTCACGTAGGATGCCGCAGATCCCGAGTTGGGATACCGTTGGTTTGGTGCATGCATGGAATCCCAGACGGAGGATTGCGGAGGGGTATCACTGCGCGTGGCCTGAGTTCCGTTGACACGTCCAACAGGAGTACGCGAGCGGTCACCACCAAAGGCGGTGCTGGTGCGTGAGTCGGGGCGCGGTGGCGAAGTGTTCTTTGCAGGCCTGGGTTTGGTATACGAGGGCAAGTTGGTCACGGTAGGAAGAATCTGGGCCTTTGCTTTACTAAGCTCTGCTTCCAGACGGGCCAACTGAGATTCTAGGCTGGAAATTTGATCACGGTGTTTATTCTCGCGATCCTGTGTATGCACATTGCGTCAGCAAGCCAATTTCTCGGGCTCATATAAGGATGAGATTTAAAGTACCTTGACCAAACGGTCTTCAGCCTCCTTCTCTTCAAGTTGTAGCTTGACCAGCGAGTAGTCAGCATCCAGCTGTGTATGCGCCTGCTCCACATCGTCTAGCTTGTTCCTCGTCGCCTCCAAGTCAGTCTCACACTCTCTTGCGCGTCTCTCCCATTCACTTGCGCGTTGCTGCGCCTGAATAAGATTTTGCTTCGCAGCACTCGCGGCACGCTCGCTATTTGCAGCACGAAGCTCCTGATCGCGTGCCCGTTTCTGGAGAGTAGAATATTCAGACTCGAGTTGCCGTTGCTGATCGCGTGCACGCCTGAGTTCTCTGAGCTCGTCTTCGTCGGCTTGTGACCTGAAACTCGTAAAGGCCTCGATTTGTTCGGTGATACGGCGGAGATCTTCCAAGTGATTTTGTTGAGTGATGAGAGACTCGTGGTCTTGTCGAAGAAGCCCGAGCGATTGTGCAGTGAGTTCTTTCTCGTGTACTGCCATCTTGACTTGGATTTGAAGATCGCCCAGCTACAGATACCAGTTCAACTCACTGCACGAAAGAGAAATTGGAGCAAATGCGTACCTGAGCGTTGAGCGCCTGTTGCTCAGCAACGACATCCTTGTTTGCCTTCTCTAGCTCAGCAATGCGCTCTTGGTTCGACTGAGCAGCCACGTCCGACGTCTTCAATCTTGCCAAACTCTGTGAGAGCGCGTCCTCGAGGTCCGAATTGCGAAGCTCCAATGCCGAGACCTCGGAAGTATGCGTGCCCATCGCAGCTTGTAACTCCTCCACCTGCGTATGTAGCCTATCACGGTCATTCTCGACGTCCTTGAGTCGCTCACTGAGGTTATCCTTCTCAACACGGACTTGCCCGTGCGCTCCACGTGCCTTCGCAAGCTGTACTTGGAGATCGTTGTTGGCTGCTTTCAGCTTGCGAATCTCATCTGCATCGCACTTGGCAGCATCGCGTGAGACTGCGAACTCGGCGTGCGCATTTTGCAGTACAGTCACAGCGGCGGTGAGTGACTCGGGGAGAGCATCGAGACGATCGGTGAGGACTTGATGGAATGTCTTTTGCAACGCGACGAGATCGTCTTTATCTGCGAGCATCGAATTCTGCCCATTCGCGACAGCTTCAGCAGTGGTCTGGAGCAGGTGAAGAGTAGAGAGGATTGCTTCGCTTGTTTCGGAAGTCGATTGCAATGGCTCGGCTGGTGTTGACCGGGCCGCTTCGATGGCACATTTGAGATCCTCAAATTGAGAGGGAAGGCTAGATACGACAGTAGCCAAGTCGGCATGTTTGGTAACTAGATCGTCATTCTTGGCAGACAGAGACACCTGAGATGCTGCCAAGGTATCAAGCTTCGGTGCAACATCCATGACAGACTGTAAACCACCGAGTACGCCCTCGGCGACTCTGCCCGAGACTGAATCCACGTTAAACGCCTTGTCGCGGTTGGCAAGACGCGCGTCAAGGCGCTCGACGACGAGGTCAGCGACTTGCTCCTTGATCTCGTGCGCGTCAATCGGTGCGATAACTCGACGAACTTCAGAGGTGATCTGGGCAATGACCGAATCCGTGTGCAGTGAGGATGGTGAAGGTAGCATTGGGAGAAGGCTCTCCACAATAAGACCTGCTGTCTCGCGCTTATCTGCAGCAAGATCGATGAGCTGCTCAATGTTCGGCTTGACCGCCTGACTAAGTCTAGCAGTGAGTACATCGTAATCGACCGTCTCTGGGCGCAAAGCCTTCAGATGCGGACTGAGAGCAGTCAAAATCTCCTCGATGAACGTGTTCTTTTCATATTGATCCGCAAACGGTCGAGTGTCAATCTTGTTCGAAAGCTGGCTGAGTGTGCTGAGGAGCACCTGGAGATTGCGATGGTTAATCTGATCAATGATCGGAACGAGCTCCATATTGTTTGATGGTGCAGCCGGAGACTGAACCTGCTCGATGCGAGAGACAGCCTCACGGAGTTCCGTTTGCAACAACAAAAGGTTTTCAGCGTGACCTCGTTGTACAACATCGCGGATGAGCTCGAGATCCATCTCACCACGAGCATCCATCTGACTGTCGTCCAGTCCCCTTGCCGCCGACTCGTGAAGTTGCGTCCGAAAGAGGGCAACAACTTCCGCAATCGCATCCTCAGTGGCAGGATTGATGGAAGCCGTAGCTATAGCACGAGACTTGACGATTTCTGAGCGAATCATCTGGAACTTCTCATCCATCACCGCCTCAATCTTGTCTTCGAGTGCTTGTGCTTCGAGGCGTTTCGTGAGATTCATAGCGGGTATCGACACATTGGAGAGAGATGAAGTGTGTGCACTGTGCATGGCAGGCAACGACGAACGGCGCTTGATCGCAGGAGTGAAGATATCTGGTGAGTCGACGCTCTCGCGCTTGAGGCCAGGATCTGTGACAAAGCGCGACCGGGATCTGTTTGCAGACATGGAAATAGCTGGCACTGAGAAATCGTCGAGGGAGGGACGTTGTGAGTGATCAAAAATTTCACGTGAGCCGAGTCGTGAGCGAACAGTTCGTCGCGTTTTCTCGTCTCCGACAAGAGCTTTGAATACGCCAGCGGGGACAGTGTTGGTCGAAGGAGGGTTCTTGAAGTCCAAAGGAATGGGTGCACGTTTTGGCTTCACGACCGCGACTACCGCAGGGCGTTCTTCATCGCTCTTCGGTAGATCGTTGTCGTTATCGGGTAAGTCTTCCTCATCAGATTCCATTCCATCCGGTTCCTCGATACGACGCATTGAGTCGCTCGGGAAGCCGGAGAAAGTGAGGGGCTGTAATGGGCCAGCACTTGCATGCAAATCCTGCGATCCTAATATGCACGGTGAGTTGGGTGCAGTGTGGTGGATGCTGCGGGGTGTCCCGTCCACTGGTGGGAACCGGAATGACGCCATATTTTCTTTGCCACTGTCGTCGGTTTCGTCATCCGATACAGTGGTGTGCGAACCACGTCGTTGTCTCTTTTCTCTGCCTTGCTGGGCGCGGGCTGGCGAAGGCTTGACAGGCAGTGCAGGAAGGGGACGCGAAACAGGTGAGACAGGGAAAGTGAGTTGCGGTACGCCGGGAGGAGGGCGGAATGTGAATCCGGTTGGCTTGAACTCCTGTGCTGCTGCGTTAAGTGGTCTGCCGAACGACGGCAAGCGAGTGTGACCCAATGCCGGTGCTGGTGGCGGTGGAACCACTTCCAAAGATCCCCATGGAGTTGATTCTCGGCTGACACCAAACACGAACGGCTTTGCATGTGGATTCAGCGCGGCGGGTGGTGGGGCAAGAGCCACGATATGCTGCTCAACGAGAGCTTGGTCAGAGCCAGAGCCAGAGTGTGCTGCTGCTGGGTCATGCACGAATAGCTGTGCCGAAGGATCCCTGGAGTGCGGCAGAGGCGGCAGAGGCCGACGTCCCGGAGTCGAGGTCGAGGATGGGCCAAGGGTGAAGTCCACAGGATCCACGCCGAGGAACGCTGCTCTCTGCTCCGCGTGCATCCCATCTTCACTCGGGTTCGAGACCAAATCGTAGTCGCGGCGAACCCGCAAACCAAAGATGTTGGTTGGGGGAACAGGGAAATTGGGTATGCGCCTCGGAGTCTCTATCTCCTGATTCCTCGGCCGAAGTAAACGACGATGCATCCGGTTCTGACGGACTCGCTCCTCATCCGAAGGGTTGGACCATTCACCGATGCTCTCCTAGGAAAAATCAGTATACACGAAAAAGAATGATTCGGGCAGCCTTACCTCATCATCCGAATCCAAGCGCACATCTTCGGATCCCGTCCATTCACCAACAGCCTCCTTATCCAAATCGTCAATAATCGGATTGCCTACTGGACTCCTGATTGGCACCACATCCACTTGCTCTAGCATAGCCAAGTCATGGATACCTCCAACAGAGTGCAACGAGAGCGCGTGCGATAACCTCGAAACATGCCTTGAATGAAGTTTACTTGGTACCACAGGAGTCATTCCGTCGGGCTCAGTAATTGGTTGGCTGGGAACACGAACAAGGCCAAGAGCATCTTCGTTGTTTGGGGACTCTTGTCCCACGTCTGCATCAGGGAGTGACTCCTCTTCTGGCTCTTCCTCTTCTGGTATATCAAGACCAAATCCACGGGCAAAGTCTGGGCGGCTGCTTCCCCGACTGATACTAGGAGGAACAAGAGACGGTATCGACATGGGCACGCGACCCTGTGGTGCGTGAATCCCATCAATAGGAGACAGCATATGGTTTTCAACATCTGATTCGATACTGTCGGAGCCCAGAATGGCACCTGGACCGAAAGGATTGAAAGCTGAACCAGGATTGTAAAACGACGGATGGATTGGAGGCGGCGGATGTGCGAGTGAGAGACTGTGGCCATGCCTGTTTTGAAGTCTGGGCGGTAATTGCGATCCAGGGGAAGGCGTCAGGACGAGTGTTTGTTGAGGCGAACTCGTCAATGAATTTGCGGCCGAGGCATTCTGGGACTGCTGCAACTTGTTCAATTTGAAAAAGAGCAGCGATGGATCTGCTGGTGATGATATCTACGAATGGCTGAGCACGCGATTCACCACGCTAATTTAGCGAGGCACTGACCGAAGAAGCACGGGCGTGTGGTGCAAGGAGAGAGACTGAATCGCCTGTACCTCGTTCAACGCCCAGTTTCTCCAGCTTTTCATCGATGACTCGCTGCACGATTGCATCCCAAGCGACCTGGTAGGAAGACAAGTCAGCGAAACACACACAGCACTAAACACGTATTACGTACCTTTCCAGGTAAGAAAACGTCAACGGTATCAGGAATGTTGCGCCGCCAATTGTCTGGAGGATACGGGTCTGCAGTCGTGACCTCTGGGAATATCACTACAGGCTCTTCGTGCGTGGTCGTGGGCATGGGAGTACGCGCCCACGGAGGCCGACTAGGTGGCTGGTCCTCCGTGCCAGGTATTGTTTCCACCGGCAAATTAACCATCAATTTTTTCCCCTTTGGAGCAGGTGCTGGTGGAGCTGGGGGGAGCGGACTGTGTTTTCGACCTGGACCCCCCAAAGGCGCCTTGGGCGGACCGCCGATACTGACACTGGGCGCTCGTCTGTTCCTAGGAATGAACGGCTGCGCGAAAGGTGGTGCGACCATTGGGAAACCTTGGCCGAGGGGGGGTACAGGAATAGCGGTCGGCGGCGGAAAGCCGGGGATGTGTGCAACGCTTGAGTGACCTCTGTGGTGCTGGTAGGTGGGACGACCCGGTATATTTAGGGGCGGGGGGAAAAAGGGCTGCATAGGTGTCTGAAGGGGGGGCGGTGCGATCTGGAAAGGCGGAGGGTGGTAGCTCTGCTGAATGGACGTTGGGAGGCCCGGTGAGAACATGGGGTGTCGCCCATCAAAGGGCTGCTGCATGTTAAGCAGAGGAGGAATGTTGAGACGAGGCGGAGGAAGCTGCTGCAATTGTTGTGCAGCCATGGGACACGGATAAAGTGCCCGGACCTGAGAACAGGATCGTCGTGAACTGGGATCAGTCTAAACAATATAGCAAGTCTCCAACAACGCGAGAGAAAAGCGCCGCACGCGAAGTTCGACGTGGACGAGAGGGACTCGGACCTGTCCAGCAAAAAAGTGGCCGGTGAGGAGACGAGAAGCGAATCAAAGCAGAGAATTGAAAGGGCCAGTGATTGAGAGAACTCGCTTGTAAGTGCCCACGTGCCACCCTCCGTTTCATCAAATCGTTTCATAGCTTAGACAATAACGGTATAACAGAAATACTAGCACACGAACTTAAGTAAGAGGATGGAAAACCGTTTACTATCCATACATGTCGTCGGCATCCCCGTCAGAATCCGACTCAATCTCGATGTACTTCTTTGCCTTGCCCCTCGCTGCGCGCGTCGGTGCAGCCGGACGTACCTCTGCCACTTCGCTTATCACCTCGTCCACATCGCTTTCCACCTTCTTCTTCGGAGCAGTGTTCTTCGCAGCCGCAGGCTTGCTCCCCGAGGGCTTTCGCGCTGTAGCCTTCTTCGTCGCTTCTGAAGGTCCAGCCTTGCCAAAGAAATCAGTCACAGCTGCTTGTGCCGTCTTTGTCTTCTTTGCCGCTGGTCGGACGTATGCCTCGTCGCTCTCATCCTCGTCGAAAGGCCTGCGATATTGCGTCAGATACAACGCTTCAACCAAAGACAATAGACGTACGACTTTCGCTTCGGTGCATCCTCAGATTTAGCCTTCTCTTTGCCTTTTGCTTGCACAGGGGGTGAATCAACCATCTCAAAGTCCGTGTCCGAGTCCACCTTTAATGGTTTCTTCCCTGCAGCCTTCTTTTTCACCGGTACATCGGAAACCTCAATCTCCGACTCTGATTTCACCTTGGCAGGCGCCTTCTTGACTGGTGCCCTCTTGGGAGCAGGTGCAGGCTTCTCGTCGTCGCTCTCTTTCGTCGAGGGTCCCGCGGCAGCAGGCTTCGGCTTCGGCTTCGGCTTCGGCTCCGCCTTCTTCTTAGCCGCGGCCTTGGTAGGTTTGAAGTCATCCTCCGAGTCATCCTCACCAAAGGCATTGCGTCCAGTCAGCGACTTTCGGTGTTTAAGCGTAGCCTGCTTCTTTTTGATCTTCTTCCCGTTGGCATCAAGCAAGGTCTTGTTATCAAAGTCTTGGCATGATTTCTGTGTTGAAACATTCACCTTGTCGGGAAACAACAATTTGATCCACACTTACATCCCATTCCTTGAGGAAGCTGTCTAGATCGTCGTTCCAGAGCGAATTAGGAGTACGCTCAAGCAGCGCGAGGAGCTCCACCTCCTTGTCCCCGGCTTGTTGTAAGAGTTTCGCAATCTAGTAGTCATCTAGATCAGATGACCGTGAACTGCCCCACCACAACATACCTTCTCCTTTGTCAAACTCCAAATAGGCATGCCCAACAGATAGTCGTAATCCGTTGAACCGGGAACATCCTCTGTCGCTTCCTCATCCTCGTCAGGGTTAACAACATCCTCAGTCTCGCCCGCCGCTTTGGCCTTGGTCACCTTGGGGAACGCGCGGAATTTGAGTTTTCGCAAGTCAGCCATGATCTCCGCTTTCTTTCGGTTGGACACGACGAGTTCCTTCTCCACAATCATCTTCACGAAACGCGCTTGGTTAGAGAGCTTCTCGAACTGCAGTTGAAGCTCGTTGGCCATGTGATCCTGTGTCCCAGCATTTCCGTCAGCTCAGAGAACTATCTAAACCGTGCCGTACGCACCTTTCGCTTCTGATAGTACGCCAGACGTTGAGGGTAAAATTCTTCGATAATCTCCTCGGGCGAGGAATATTTCTGAATCTTGCCCTCGAAGTTGAAACAGATCATGTTGCCCGTATTGATTTTGCTCGTCAACTTGAAGAACTCGATCAAGCCTTGCTCCTCCGCCTTTTCGAGATCCTTTGCAGCCATCGTAATGACAAAGTGGATGTTGACATTGTCATGGTGCTCTTTGTAATCCTGTTTATCGTCTTCAGTCAAAGAATTGTAGTTGAATGCTAGTTGATGGGTACAATACCTTGATAATACCGTCCCCTTTCTCACCAATCATGGATTCCAACTCAGCCTTGTATGACTGCGTCCATTTGTGAATGGGCAGCTCGGTAATTTCAACAGTCGTGTCGTTGATCTTCCTCACGACACCGATCACGTCGTACTTGTGCTCACCAATCTTCTTGATAGTACCCTTGAAACCTCGCCACCAAGGGAGCATAGGAATCATCTCTTCACCAGCCATCAGCCGCCGTAGATTCGCGACAATCTCCTCTGGATTGTATGATGGGACGCTGGTACTCCATCCTATCGGTCGGCGTTCAGCAACTACAATCTACCAAAGAAAGCGGCTCTCACCTGTTCCTATACCCTCCGCGCCATTGATGAGCACCATCGGAATGACAGGCATATAATACTCTGGCTCAATCCAGTCATTATCTTCCTTCAGATACGTCAACAGCGGCCCATCATCCGGATTGAATACCGCCCTCGTCAACGGTGCCAACTCAGTAAAGATATACCTAGCCGAAGCATGGTCTTTACCGCCCATATCACGCGTTCCATACTGACCATTCGGCAGCAGGAGGTTCAAGTTGTTCGAACCGACGTAATCCTGGGCTAGGTTGACGATAGTCATGGTCAGCGAGGCTTCGCCATGGTGGTACGCTGCCACTTCAGAAATATAACCGACGAGCTGAGCGACTTTGATCTCTTTCTTGAGCTTGCGCTTGAAGCAACCCCAGATAACCTTTCGTTGACCTGGTTTGAGACCATCCACTACTGAGGGAATAGATCGAACATTGTCGGCCATCGAGAACAGAATCAACTCTCTGTTGATGAAATCCGAGAATGGGATCTCATCCATGTTATGATCAAGGTATGTCCCCGGCTGCAGGCGAGTCAGACAATGCCGACACTTGAGGTTATTTAGCTTACCTTGAACTGACGGAGCCACTCCTTCCGCTCATCAGCTTTTTTCTTGCTGAATGCGAGCTCGATGAGTTCCTTGTCGCCGTCTTGAGTAGAGGCAAATGGAATCATGTGCTTCGCCATATTGCTGAAGTAGTAACGTGCATCGGCATCACTACTCGTTCCAAGACCCTGTCATATTGTCCGGTGAACGGGATACAAAGGGAACTACACAGTAACAACGAACCTTGTAATACTTCGAGTCCCACTTGTGCGCATCTTCCGTTCTCTCCAGCCATTGCTCATATTCAGGTATGGTGAAGAAATCGATTCGCTGCTTTCCTTTTGATACCCGCACGATAGGTGTTACGAACTCGACGAGGAAATTGGGGATTTTGAGCAGCGAAGGGTAGAAATGATCCAAGAAATTGATAAGAAGACCCTTGATATGGGAGCCATCGTGATCCTATAGTGACTTTGGAGTCAGCCTAGAATTTTGTGAACAAATTGAACTCTGACCTGATCAGTCATAATCATCAGCCGACCGTATCGCAAACTGCTGATGTTCGTATACTCCTTGTTATGCTGTAAACCCATAATTTTCTTAATGTTCTGGATTTCTTCGTTCTTCATGATCTGGTCATGTTTAGCTTCTCGTACGTTCAGCAACTTTCCACGCAAGGGAAAAACACCGAAGTGATCGCGTCCAACGACACCAAGACCAGCAACTGCGAGAGCCTTGGCGGAGTCTCCTTCCGTTAAGATGAGAGTGCACCGATCAGCAGTCCTTGTTCCAGCATTGTTGGCGTCAGCTAGCTTGGTCATACCGGTAAGGCTATCACAGAAATTAGGTCGGAAACAGCGCATACATGGGCCTACTCACCGGTTGCGCTTCGTTCCATCCGTCTTCTTGATCTGTTGGTCTGCCTTGAACTTTGCCCAGTTTAGCACGTTATCGATAATGGGGGATTTCAAAACTGGAGATATAATGTAAGTCTTGGGTTCATAGACATGATTCAGACTAACTTTTCTTCATAAAATCCTCAGACAAAACCGGCTTCGTACCAAACTTGGATGCGGTCAACGTCAGCGTCTCTTTTGTCTGACTGTCGAACGTAGGGTTCTCGATCAGGGCGTTCACGAAGACCCACATGTGGTTCTTGATCTGTGCAGGCTTGACTTTGGCAGCCTTGTTCTTCTTCTCAATGGCAGCAATAAGATTCTTGGCGATTTGGTCGGCCATAAGCGTGACATGGCTACCGCCTTTAGTCGTCGCAATCGAATTCGCAAACGAGACCTGTTGGAACGTCCCTTCCGAGACGGCAAAAGCGACCTCCCAGCGCGGGCCAATTTGCTCGTAGATCATGGTCGGTTTCGCCTGTGCAGCACCTCCGGAAGTTGCGGCTGCCTCGGCGGCAGCGGATTCAAGGTACATGTCCACGTACTGCTTGAAGTTCTTGATCTTCAAGCGTTCGTCATTGAGAAAGACCTTGACATCCCTGATTGTGCCAGCCATATCATAGACGCGCCTCTTGAGAAGGGACAGCGTGTCCTCATCGATACGCTCCATTCCAAAGCGCTTCAGGTCTGGCCTAAAGGTGACCCTGGTATACTCTTCCCCTCTGCCGTTCTTTGTAATTTTCGCGGTTCCGCATTTGCTCATGTTATTCGACCATGTCTGTTTGTACTTTTGACCTGAGTTCTTGTCGGCGGTGTCAATAGTGAATTCGTGCGAGTAAATGTTGGCCAGCTTGGCACCATAACCATTACGACCACCCGTCAGCTTCTTTTCGTCGTCGTCATAGTTAGAAGACGAGAGCAGATGACCAAAGATAAGTTCTGGAATATACATCTTCTCCTTGCTGTGCTTCTCGATGGGTATACCGCGACCGTTGTTGTATATGGATATTGTTCCTTCGTCTACGTCGATGTTGACTTTGAGCGTGTCCATGCTGGGATCATTGATCTCAAGAGAGTTTAGGTGAGACGACATGTCCCATAAAGTAGCATACATACCTTGTTATCCGCCGCATTGACAAGAATTTCGTCCACAATTTTGAAAAAGCCCGGAACATACTTGACTTCGCGATGTACCACACGCTTGTTCTCAGAATCATACGTCCACATCAGCTGAGTGACGGTCTCCACGCTCCCGATATACGAATCGGGCCGTTTGAGAATATGCTCGAGTTGGGTCAACTAGTTCGGGGAGAGGGTAAATAAGCATCGCAAAAGGACCGGATGACGCGCACCTTTGTGTATGTTTCCGATGCTGTTTTCTTCTTTCCATTCGTCGCGGGAGCTGCAGCTCGCCTGGGGTTCTCGTTATCTGAGTCGTCGCCATCCTCGTCGATATCCGAGGCGTCTGAGGCGCTCTCGTTGGCGTTGTCATCCTTCGCTGCGAGTACTTTCTTAGGGGCCGCTTTGGATTTCGGAGCGGACTTGGTTGCCTTCGCAGCAGGTTTCGGAGCAAGTTTCTTGCGGGGAGCTGTGGCCTAGGGTAAAGGAGTGGCAGGGTGAGCACGCGACAAAGTCACGGGAAAGGGAACGAGAATACTCACGATCTTCTTTGCTGGAGGTGAATAATCCTCGCTCTCTGTGCCCGAGACGTTGTCAAGGTCGAAATTCTCGGCTTCTGACGAGCTCATCGTCGAAAGTCGCGTTGAGTTGATGTGACCGTGTCGACACGGTTCACGAATCACGCGTTTGTAGTCTAAACACGTGACACCTTGGACTGCCGGTTTCGGAAATGAACAGCCACCTCAGCATACATGTCGAATTCGAACGTAAGCCAAACAGTCTAATTATTTTCCTCCAATGCGACTCCGGGATGCAACTTTGCCCAAGCAAGCCTCTCATCGACCCACTCCTCCGTATTTTTCGAAGACCAAGTACCTGCTTGAAGCGACAGCCGTTCTCTAAAATGTCGGAATGGTTTTCCGCGCTCATACAACACATGGAACTCCTTGCTTTCCATGACCTTCCAAAAGATCTCACGTAATCTTCGTCTGTCCACTGCAGAGCCGCCTTCGTATCTCGCCTCTGGATCATCGGGATCCTGTAGCCATCCAGGAACGACAGCACACTCCCAGATAGGTGCGACTGTGGCACCTTCAAAGTCGATCAGACCTGTCACGATACCGGATGTCTCGTCGATCTGTCGGGCACTACGTTACCCTCAAGCAAGATGTGCCATAAACGAGCATACCATAATATTCGACAGGCGGAAATCGTCGAGCCGTAGTGAAAATGGGGTCATCGGCGTATCTGTCGGTCCACCGGGCTGATTATTCCCCGGATAGACGGCGCACAACTCGAGAGCCTTGCGAAGGACACGTTCCGCAACTTCAAGCCGACTCGCAGCTGCCTCTTCGTCTGCTTCCTCGAGCTCCGATAATACGATAGGGCGATGGTGGGTGAGAATGTGAAGTTCAGCGTGTAGGAAACTCTGAAGATAATCAGAGGTATTTGAAAAAGGCCCGCGATATTGAGAAAGCTCGTTGCGCAATGGAAGCTCCGCGTCGGGCACACGAATGACGCCATCGAGGGCACGATAGAACGGTACACTAACGATAGGTCCGACACAGACATCGTATTTTGATGTGGAGGAGAGATAGAGGGCTCCTGCGAGATCGAAACGTAACGCGAACATAACCCTGAGGTACTCTGCAACTTGCGAGACAACACGCTCTTTCACGTTCATCGAAAGGGTATCCCACCGTGTGTCAGCAGAAATACCTGGCATCTTAAATACCGATGTTAGAGTTGACGATACCCATATCAGCAGACTAACTTTTTGCATAATCATATACTCTGCCCCTACAGGGTTAGAGGCATCCGAATTCCACGTGTAAACCTGGGGAACAGGTATCTGTGTTTGTGCAGCAAGGTATTTGAGAGTAGCAACCTAACAATGCGCAAGAGGTCAGCAAAGATGGGGCATCCGCGAATGAAATTTCGCCCACCTCTGATTCTAGTTTGTCCTTTGGAAACGCAGGTGCCGCAACACGAACAACACCAAGCGATGTCCCATCTTCCTGCAGAACTTCATACACCTATGGCGAAGAGTAATGTTACAATGAAAAGGAACGAAGAACTTGTATCAACCTTGTGATAACCGCCCTCCGCCAACCTTTTGAGTTCACATGCCGTGCCAAAGTGGGAGCTGACTACGACTCCCAACTGGTGAAGACTGAAGGTGTCAGGGTCTGCCTCACCATCGTAAGAAAACGTCGATACTGCATCGTCTTGAGTCATTGCGAGATCACAAAAGTCACAGATTCTTGAAGTACAAGGCTGGTGCCAACATCCGAGTCGGCGCTAGATTATCAAGTCCAGTCACACGCATGTCACACATGCGGCTGGGCGGCTGGGCGAAGTCAGCATGCCGTTTTCAGCCTGTGAAATGCCCAGACCATTTCAACTCGAGAAGTGCCGACAGTTTGTCGGCGCAAACCTTCCTTGCACGAAGCGCATGTCGTTTTAAAGAGTGTGCATTTGGTGAGCAAACAAGTACAGGGAACCAGCCGTAACGCACGGTGCCCGGGTGACATTCAGTGACATTGACGTGACACATCAATTGCCTTTTCTATTTAATTGGTCTTGTTGTCTCTGTGAGACAGGTGAGGGAGCGACAAACGAGAGACCTTGCAAGCAATGTAACAAGTTGCTTATCCTCGACGGTCATCACCGTCTACAGCGCGGAAGAAGGTACGTTGCACTTGCCATCTGCTTTGTGATTGACTTTCAAAAACCGTCTGATTCACGCCTATCGCAAGCTACTCTTTCGTCACCCACCCTGGTATTTTCCGGGACTCTCTTTCACGTCCAGACACACCCTGCCATTAGAGCCACTAAAAGTCCTCTGAAGGATTTTTTTTTCTCACCACACTACGTTTAAAAAGCTATCAAGTAACATTATCGCTTGGGGATTTTCTCAGAAGTCCTATCTGAGAAGTTTGATTGGTGGACGCAAGCACAGGCCCTGGACCAAGTTAACTTGTTTATGATCGGTGACCTAAAAGGCTGGGATTTGGCTCGCTTAGCCATTCCCAACTTTTAGATGCTACCCCAGCTTTTCACATGTCAAGACACAATTGGCACTGAGGTTCGTTCTTGATACACTTCAGAACCCCTAAGCGTCGAACCACAGCAGCAGGACTGCGCTGAGCGGGGACGAAATTCAGCAGCTCAGAAAGCCGTTCATGTCTAATAAAGGCGACTCGTCGTTTTCCACCAGGTATTCAAAAGAGCCAGTACTCCCATCTGGAATTAGAAGCACCGGAGCATGTACCTGCCAATTGGCCAATTATGACACTATGTAGGTCAACATGTTGATGGCACGACGCATATCTAGGCGCGGGTACGAGTCTGCTGACAAGCCAAGTCCAACGGAACGCCTCCAAAAGCGCTTAGATATCATTCCTGGAGGTATATATATAACGACCCCTTCCAAGCTCTGCCTCACAAGTCACCATGCCTCCTTTTCCCAACACACACCATTGTAAGTGCGGAAAATCAACCAAACGCGCAGCCAGACTTGGGTATTGTCCCAAGTGCTCCACTGTATGCCGAACCGGCCAAGGTGTTGCACACACGAGGGCGGGGATAGCGGAGAATATAAAGCATGATGCATGGGTTCACTACCAAGGTGAGCCTTGCACTGCCTGCCAGGCGGCGAAGGATGCCATCGAGAGGAGAGCCTAATGTATGTATTTCCCCAACATACTTCCTTGTTCTCTTTCTCATTTCACTCAGAACACTATCACATGTCAATTTCCTTCGAAAGTCTGTGTATGAGTAGTTGTATTGAAGTGGAGGGGTTGTCACCTGGGTGTTATTGCAGACTGCTACCCATTCACTAGGTGGTCGATCTGTGTGCTAGAAACGAGACTTGGTGTTAAAAATGGGTGTACTACGAACACGGAACACAATCATGATGCTGCTGATCCATAATCAATCGATGAGGGCGTGCACATGTGCATATAGTACTAGGTGGGATCCGTTGTGGATACATCGTTGTGTTTTTGTCGCACCAAAACTCGAAAGTCATAAGATATATACGGCCAAAATCCCTGGAAGTACCTGAACAAATGACTTTAAAGGTGTTTCTCGACATTATTGGGTGCTTCGTCCCGCAGAAGACGACGTGCCGTTCACAATCAGGCAGGACATTCAAGCCAAGCATCACAAAAGAAAACGACCCTCGTGTCGAGCAGCACAGCGACTGGCATTCAATAGGAACGTTGTAGTAGTTAGTGCCCCAGTACGCTAACACATAGCTAATCGCACTGTTGGCGTTCACGGCCGCATTTTGATGTTGCTCACGATCAAACTCTGTTAAGAAAAGTGACGGTCATGTCAGTACATACCCACCGAAAGAAATCAAACACGGAGAACGACATCCCCCCCTCCCACACACACTCACCTTGTAAGCCTGCACGTCACCCTTGAACTTGGTCACCATCGCGTCCGCGCACACCCAGAGCTAAGTTCCCCATCTCAGTTAGCACACATCGGGCTCATACACCTGACGAAAATGTCAATCACCTCTTTTGCAACGTTGGTGATGAACCGCTCGTCGTGCGAGACAATGATCACACCACCATTCCAAGAATTCAGCGCAGTCATCAGTGCATCGAGACCCTGCACGTGTCCGTTAAATTGATTTACGCACTTCTCCTCAAAAAAGAAGAACACAAGGGTTGGAGACGGACCTCGATATCGAGATGGTTCGTGGGTTCATCGAGCAACAGAATGTGTGGGTTCATCAACGAAAGCGCCGCAAACGCCACACGCGATTTTTGACCTCCAGACAGGGTGCCGATCAACTGCAATCTGTCACACGGTGAGTTCCATCCAGTCTGGTGCAAAGGAGAGGGAGAGAGAACGCTACCCCGTCATGCCACTGATCTGGAAATTGCCTAGATGGCTTCTGTATTCCTGTTCCGTTTTGCCAGGGAACTTGGAAGCCAGGAATTGAACAGGCGATATCGCTGGATTGAGCGTGTCAACGTGGTGTTGAGCAAAGTAGCCTCTGCGTGAAAGTAATATTTAGCTCGAATCCTGAGGATAACATGGAAACGTACATTCGTAGGCGACCATTCCTGTTCAGCTCCCCGCTCAGAGGTCTTAGTTCCTCCGTTAGCAGCTTGATACTAACATACCCATGAGCATCCTCAGACACAAAACAAGATCCTGGGTCCTCACAGCGTCGACTTTCCCGCTCCGTTTGGACCCACCACAGCAATTCGAGAATCTAGGCCAACATCGATATCGATATTCTTCAGAAGAATCTGGTCTGCACTATATCCATAGTTGACAGCTGATAATTGGAGCAACGGTGGCGGTATTTTCTCAGCATCCGGGAATCTGCGACGGTTCGTCAGAACGCCGACGATATATGTTGACGGAGGATCACGAACTTGAATGTCTCTTTCTCATCTTCTTCCGGTGGTTCAAGATCCGGCAGCTGGAATGAGTTCATCATAGATCCAACTATCTGAGATCAAATCTGAATAACCGACCTTTTCCAAAATCTTTATCCTCGCTTGCGCCTGCGCAGCTGAGTTTGATCATGACGTCAAAACTTGACATTCGGAGA
Organism: Butyriboletus appendiculatus; assembly: GCA_038093555.1. Classification (NCBI taxonomy): domain Eukaryota; kingdom Fungi; phylum Basidiomycota; class Agaricomycetes; order Boletales; family Boletaceae; genus Butyriboletus; species Butyriboletus appendiculatus. The sequence goes on from JBBPSL010000115.1 coordinate 23,702, forward strand.
AACGAAAGCGGCGGCTAACCTCGATTGGCGTTATATCTCCACCTGTCGATGAAAGCCTGCAAATGCTTGCGGTAATCCATCTGTGCTTCATACTCTTTCCGCATATTCCGATCACGTTCTGACTTGGTGGAATAGAACTGGGTAAAGTTTCTGAACGGGTGGAAGAGTTAAGGTGCACGTCCGTCCGAAATGCTATCACACACCCTTTGTAATAATCTAAACGCCCAGAATGTTGGTGGATGATGTCGGTTGCAACAGCGTCCCTGCAAGCGCCATTAGTTTGCAAACCGGAACCAACAAAGGTTACGCCAAACTCACAGGAATGCACGGTCGTGTGATACTACGAGGAGTGTTCCTGCCCACGTTTGGAGATAGTCTTCTAGCCATGCCAAGGCATTCAAATCAATGTGGTTGGAAGGCTCATCAAGCAACAACAAAGCTGGCTACCAAACCCGTTAGTCGACCACAGATACGAATGACATCTTCCAGGAATCTATACCTTCACAAATAGTGCCCGAGCAAGCGCTAGACGCATGCTAAATAAAATTGAGTACGCGATCTACCCAACGGTTCGACGATACACACCGCCAACCTCCTGAAAACGATTTGGTCGGTTTCGCCTGGTCAGCTTCGGAGAAACCGAGACCTACGAAACAATGGTTTATCGGCATGATGTCAATCCGTTTACTGTCTCCCCGCTCAACTCACCAGCCAGAAGCGCCGCAGCGCGCGAAGGACCACTTTCCGCATCCATATCACTCAACCGGGCGTGTACCTCAGCCAGCCTCGTTGCAGCCTCTTCCCTTGCATCTTCGAATCGCTTGTCGTCTCCCTCTATCTCGAGCTCACCAAGTTTTGCATTAAGGAGGGTTTCCTCTCTTAGTAGATGGTCTCTCCAAACGTCGGCTTTCAGGACAGACTCAAGGGCCGTGGTATCGTCCCCCACAATCTGTGTGTGATTGGTATCTCGTCAGAGGTAGGTGGTACGGCACTAAACGTACTTCTTGTTCCACGAACAGAATCGTGATATGTGCTGGTATCGGTAGTTCACGCATGGCGATGTGTCGAAGCAACGTCGACTTTCCGACACCTGGTCAATTGGTGTCATGACATGAGTCGTAACTCGCCAGCAAAGACACTAACCGTTTCTTCCGATCAAACCATAGCGACGACCATACGCGAGCGTCAGACTTGCACCCGACCTTGAAACCACAAATCAGAACATGATACAAACTGCTCAGCATGTAAATCATGCGCATACAGGATACGATTGGAAGCAAAATTGACGTCGATGGACGGAAGTTGGATATCCTTGCTCTTGTTCTTTGCGGCAGCAGCCGCTTCGAGGGGATTGATCTAACGTTCGCGGATGTCACGTCAGAATCTGCATGGGCATGATGGGCATGACCTCGCCTGCATAAACATTTCCTCGTAATTTTGCTGGTACACGATTTGATGAGATGGATCCGCGACAACGTGGGGGAGAGCAGAGCTTACCTGCTTGCGATGCTGGTCAAGTAACTTGGATCCCTCATATAGATCCCTACGCGCACGTTTCTCGATCTTGGCCTGTCAAGAAATAAAAGACACATCAGCCCGCCTTCCTCGATTCCACCGACAAGTACATTCCCCACACCTTGATTTTGGCTTCCTGTTTTTCCAGTTTCTTGACGTCGACGCGGGATGCCCTGTGCGCAACAACCCATATCACGTCTCGCGTCTATCCCCTTCGCGCACACAAAGCACCCGCAGCGCAGCACTTACTTTCCTTTGTTGATGCTCTCGAGGTCGACGCCTTCCCCGAGACCGATCGTGGTCGATATGGCACCGACCTTGCTCAGATCGACGACCTTGTCCAGCTTCATCAACTTTGGACGAGCGCTGTTCCGTGCACGCGCGGCGAGCTGCTCAGAAAGCAGGTCCCGAAGCCGGGCCATGAGCTTGTGTACATCGTCTGGACGATCTCGTCCAAGGGAGCTGAGCAGGTCGTTGGCCACCTGGAGAACGTCTTCGTCTTCGCCTGCATCGTCGACAAGGTAACCAGAGATGTACTGGACGATCAGTTCTTCTGTTCCGGGGAATATGGATCGTATTTCTTCCGCTATTTCCAGCGATGTCATGGAGGTCGATTTTAAGATGTGCGAGGACTTGTCGGGCACGATTCCGGAACCTGAATGACCCCTGTCACCTCGGAAGGCAATTGGTGATGATATTACAACCAAGGTATATAGTGTAGATATATGATGAGATATGTAAGAGCATTCTAGAAGCACAATACGGTAGTCACAACACAAAGATAACAGTCATGGAAGCGGCATGGGGTAACGCATAGGGAAAAGACATGTGGGTATGGGAAGAACACAAGCGCGGGTATGGACACTAGTACTGCAGAGGTACAACAAAAGTCAATAACGTTTAAACAAGCAAGCAAGACGGATTCAGAACGTAGACAAGTGGCGAGGGCTGCGACAAAGACTCTCCGGGGGATTCCGAATCTGCCGGAATCGATACTGGAATGCTAATGCACGAAAACGGAATGAGTGCAACGGCCATGCTCAAAGAGGGAGTGACCCACCTCCGTCTCTCACGATCGGATTCATGCGCCGGCGAACTTCTTCGGCGTCCTCGCGTTCCATTTCAAGCTCATACGGGGCTTTGCGGCCAGGTATGCGGAAACCGATTTTGGGAGGGGAGTTCTTTGGCTCCCAGCGACCTCCGCCGGTAGCTTTGCAGATGATGCTCGACCGACGCAAAGGGTAGGCATCCAGCTCGCCAAAGGAAGGCTCCGAAGGCTCTAGATCTGAAGGGACAGCAACCACGACCGAAGGAAATGGAAGTTGCCTTGTGCTCAATTGGGACGAACTTCGCTTAACACGAACAACTCTTGGCAAAAGGGTCGATTGCTCGACTGGAGAAGCACAGATGGAAGAAGTCGGTGATGGAGAGGCCGTAGAAGAGACTGACGTGACCAACATGGGGGTTGACGGTCTTGTGTCAGGGGTGCGTGGGGAACCGTGAATCTGGTCCCAGCATTCATCACAGACCTTTTCCAAACTGACAGGTGACGTAGGACTGTCAAAAGCAAATATGGGCACGTGTCGCGGAGGATGGAGAAAGTCGAGATTAGAAACGTCCAGGAGGGGAGTGAACCTGGAGGTACAACGGTAACAAAAAACACCGCCACACTTTCTGCAATGCTGATCGGCGACATGAGTTTGGACGCCCGAGAGGAAACATGGACAGGACACGAACATGGCGGCGTTCAAGAACGGTAAACTTGACGCGACAGTAAAAGTTGTCGCAAATAGAAGCTAGCGTGTCAGGCTGCCACAGGTGAGATGCTGTGCATTCGAGTTGGACGGGCGCGCTCACCTTCCACAGGTTCTTGGGGAGGAGGACGGCAAGGTGTTCGTTGGCACGCGGGGTCGTAGACGGAGATAGTCGTGCACGCTGCGCGCGTGTGGGTCGTGAAGAGGCTGTGCAAAAGAAGGTGAGGGGTGGCCACGCGTCCAGCAAGGTTGAGACGCACTCTCTGCCACTGACGAGGCGTCAGAGGAGAAAGAATAGGACCTCGCGACGGATGCCTTGGTGGCGAGGTCGGCGAGGGTGGATGTAATTAGAGACATGTGAAGTCGAAAGAGGTGACTAGTGAAGGGCAACAAAACACCGGAGAGAGAGGCCCTTTCGACTGTCTCCGTCGCAACAGAGGCCCATCAAGTTATATCCATCAGTCGCCCATAATACACGCATGGGAAAATAGTCATCCAACACGCTGTGCCTTACGTAACAAGTCCTTAGACTCGGCCTTCCGTCTAAATAAATGAGAAGGAAATCTGTCCCGTTCGAACGCCCCTTTGGTGCACCATCTTCTCCTTCCCTCGTGATTCACCTCGCCCCGTTCTCAGCCTGGTCTTGAGCAGGTGTGCCAGACGTTCTCCGCGGACCATTGGCGCAACAATAATGGTCCCGTTGACGAAATTCTCCTTTTACGGCACCCGTCATCATCCCGCCACCCGTCGTCCCTGAACACGTCCCTCAACCAAACGGAGTTCAGCTCGCTCAGCGGTTGGACGCAGGTGTTTCAGCAGCGCCTGAGAATCTTCCAGGTGTTTTACCCACCCGTAATATCCCAGGAAAATATCGATTTGATCGGTCACGCGAGCTGCAGTATTACTTCCGAGAGAAGCCGCGTTGCAGGGGCAACCAAATTGTATCCTCGCATGATCGTCGATGCGGCGAGCACGAACGACACACAATCCCCGTCCTCGAAATTGCCAGCGCTTGTGCAGTTTAACCGAGCTCGCTTGCTGTCTTCAACTTTATGTAAATGGTCCCAGCGTCAAACATGCGGCAAAACCTGTGCGTGCAGGACATCCCAAACATGATGCGGACGGAGTGACTGACTGCCACACAAACACATCGATGAAAATGATTGATAGCGGCAAAAAAAAACATTCTCCTGCTTGATGAAAAGAGCGCAGTTTTCCATTTTGATGAATTAGTCATACCATAATATCGTATTCAGGGTTGTAAGTTAACTTTTACTAGTCTGATCGATAACTGAACGTAACGTGGCCATCCATATATGGTCTATAGGTCCATCAAGATTATCATCATCACTCTTATTCTGTCTCCTCATCGATTGATCCCTCAATCACCCTATTCTTGTGTTCATGCCACGATACAATGTCTCTATTCAGCTCACACGACCAGTACTGCCACAATTCAAACCAAAGGACAGGTCGCCTCCACCTCCTGATGAGTCCCAAGTATGTTCATCTTGTCAGCCTCCATCTGATTGTGTCCAGTCTCGAGCGTCATGATCATTGGGCTGTAATCAGGTTCACCCCACTAATGAGTTCCCATTCCTATCCGTGACATCTCTGGACTCCCGGACCCCCCGTTAACGATGTTTTCCTTTCTATTCCCCCCCAAGCATCAACTTGTTGGAGAGTATCTTACGTGACATAAAGGGTATCTGTGCGGCTTGAAAAGTCGACAGCGGACCAGACTGCACTCGGAGGGTCTGCTTTCATGGGATCGACGAAATCGATGCAGCCGCTATCAAATCACTCAGAGACCACTGCCTTGCAGATCATCACCTTGCAATGCAGAGGTATATACAAACCGAGCACTGGTATACAATCATGACCTGATGAGAAGGTCTAACTTGAATCCGCCTACCCTCGACCATTGTTGAGGACATTGTGTGCGTCATTTTTCATGTATTTTTCCTCTCTCGCTCTCTTTGTGTGATGCCTTGATTGCAACTGATGGATCCATGTCCCCCACCGCTACTGATTTACACGCTCATCACCATCGTACCCCTCCTACTTCCACCTCACCCTCGATTCGAGTCCCAAGTCACCGCACCTCTGTGAGTCTCATGTCCACTCCGTCCACTCCTAATACATCCACCATAATCCCACGCGGTCCCTGTATCGTCCATGTGCATACCTCTAACACCCCTCCTCCATCGCTCGCCAACACATATGTTGTGTCGCATCCCACGCCCAGCAAGTCTTTCTCCCTTCCCCTCCTGACTTTCGTGATGGATCTATACGTCTCGTATCCTCCCTAGGCTCTCGGTTTGGTTGAACCCAACATAGCCACACTTATTGATGTAGCCCTGGCTTCTGCCCCTACCGGTCCTCGCCCGCGAATTGCGTGATCGTCATCCTCCGCTTGTCCTCCGCCTCCATACAATCACGTCCGTGCTACCTCTGCCTATTCCAGGTTCTTCTTTATGTCCGATCATCTCAGCTGGAGACTCCCGACGTCCGCTTCCGCCGGTTCGGAAGACACTCGTTCCATGTGTCCCATTGGCTGTGCAGCTATGGCGACCATTCATCGTCTTTTCGTCGCCTGTCCGTCGTTCGCTGCAATTTGGGCTTCTCGTGCTCGCAGAGCTCACTTCGTCACTTCTGCGTGGCGTTTGGAGTCCGCCACGCACGACCTTTTGTGAGACGCTTCCCATCAGCTGTTTGGCCGCCGTACGTATCACAAGGTTGTCCCCCCTGATTTTTTTTTTTTGCCTGAACAACTCCAATCACTACTTTAGCTCCTTTGGGCTAACGAACTGATCTCACATTCAGCTCTGAGCTTATTACTAAACCGTAGTTAGCCAAATAAAATTATTCATTCATTTACTCATACGAACGTTGTCGGACACGAAAACGAGTTCGTCAACATTGCACTCGTGTAGACGTTCACATTGTCAACGTCAAGAATCAACCGTCCGTCTCGACCTCTTCGCCCCCAATGGCGACTCCAACACCTGCAACCGCTTCGGTCCGTCCACCGCATCTCTCTCGACAGGCGTAACGTTAGTGGTTCCGCCTGTCCGATATAACCCATGCACCCCTGCAGACCCTTCCTCGGAAACTTCCCCGACCCTGCCGTGGTAAAGTAAGGGACCATACCTCGAACTTGATGCCGCATTACTATCCTCTCCGGGACGGAGAGGTGTGTGAAACAGTTCTTGCCCAGTACCCCTGACGCCTTGCCACGAAGACAATCCCTTGGGTGTCGTGAAAGGTAATCCAAACCTTATCCCTCTAGATGGCGTTGACGTGGGATCAAACTGGGCCCCGTCAATGACAGTCGATGACGATGGCTCTAGCAAACGGCCCGGTGTCGTGCCATACACCCGCACCATATCTCCGAATGCCGAGGCTGTATTGAACTGTGGCGTACGTGGGTCCCCACGGGACGATGAAGACGGCGCTTCGTCCCATGAGGATCCTGAAGTGGTGTGTGGAGCCTGCTGTGTTCGCGGAGGCGTCGTCGGCGGTCTCACTGACCTCGTCCAAGACGTCGCAGGCGACGGATTGAGCCCGGCATTGAGAAATAGTGGGTCATACTCTTCCAGGCCAGCGCTACTACGCCTGCCGACACCATGCTCGCCGTCGTCGGTCGGTACGAATGTCGGTTCTGACAGTATATCGACTGGCGGTGGCGTCTTCACCTCGACGCAGTTGGCACAGAACCAAGGATCCTCCTCCCTGCCTAGTTCCGACGTACTCTGGATCCCAATGCATTCCAGATGATACCATGTCTGACAAGCATCACACTGCACAAGTGGGCGGCCGTCATCTCGTCCTTGACAGACACACAAAGTTTCGCTGTCACCGCCGTTGGCGGTACGGTCGGTGTTCCGACGGCGTAGAAGGCGGAGCTGGACGGCCCGTATAGACTTCTTGGATAGCAGGGCGGTTTTGGCGTCTGCCGGGTCCCTGCGAATGATAGAAAGCGTCGTCGGGCCACGGGGGCGTTTCCTGGAGTGGGAAAGGGGTGGATACATCTTGCCTCGACCTGGTCGAGGGCTTCGCGAAGACGCTTCATCAGGACTACGTCGGCTCGGCGATGAATCCCCTTCTTCCACGTCCTCGTCAGAGTCCCTATCGAGGAAGCTCTCAATATACCGTACCCGTTCTTCTCGTTCCGCACTTGAGAGCCCGTCCTGTGTCATCAAACGGGACCGCCATGGAAACTCCGTGTCCGGCCAGTTCGGCCCATCAACTGTACCATCTTCCGGAGCCGCAATACTGCCTTTGACCACGTCCTGCTTCATATCCGCCGACATATTCTTTCTTTTGCGTGACCGTTTCGTTTTTGGAGTGGGCTTAGGCGGCAGTTGCGGTTCCGAGGGTTCGACCCTCAAGAGTACCCTGCCACAGCCTTCGATCTCGACGGGAAATAATTGAGTAGCGGAGGACGGCTCCCGCGGCGGATCAAGAAACGCAGCCAGTCTGGCCTTCTTCCGCCTTCCCTCTTCAGTCAATACCAACCCAGGAGCAAGTCCCTCTTCTTCGGTTGCATCAGCAAGTCGAATCGGCGCCGCTTCTGCACCCTCGTCGAGTTTCCACAAAGGTCTATCAGATCGCTAGAAACCATTGAAAACAGACCCGCATCAGATGAGAGATCCAGTCCAGCCCCTTGGCATCACGGCGAGACAGGAAAAGAACAGATTAACTCACATAGCGCCCATATCCTCCAGCCATCAAACTCTCTTCAAAACTCTCTTCGGATGTCTCCTGGAATAGAGCAATCCGTTTCCCTTTGACAGGACTGTCGATGACACCCACGTTGGCTGATGACCATAACAAGGATCCGTCTTTACCTCCCAAATCGGAAGTGAGCGATGTTCCACCGGCGCCAGTACTATTTGAAGGTGCCAAGCGTCTCATCCGTTTCAAGTAGTCAGGCCGGCGCGATTCAGCTGCCTGAGTGGACGCAAGATGATTTTCGATTAACTGGGCACGGATATGGGCAGCCTCACCCCCAGGCTCATCCTTTACTTTTTGCGATGGAGAGCTGGTTGTTGAGTCATTGGAACGCAGGTTATCGAGACGGGATGAAGAAGGTGATGATTGTTCAGTCGGTCTCCGTTGTACAGGTGTGGTAGGACGGGATTGGAACACAGGAGTTACCGCACGTGTGGACGCATGCCATGAAGGCGTACGCGGCGGAGTGGATGCTCTAAGGGGCCGTATAAGCGTCCTCATCTTCAAAGTCTAATATGTCTACATACCGAGATCGCAACCCATCTCTTTTGCTTGGGGTCGGAGAGCCACTACTGCAAATCGCGTAAGTTGTGTGTAAATTGGTTTTACAACGGATTGGCTCACTCATGGCTGCTATTGGTGCGTGCAATTTGAGATGACAAATGTGGTCCGTTGCTGCGAAACTGAGCTACCAGCGGACTATGCATACGTGAGAATCACACTGCGACCTATATGGCCTCGCATACCTGGGATCCGGTGTTGGAATCGAATGTGGTCGAAACGGCGGTGAAGAGGATGACCTACAGCCATCCACGTAAGTCAAGTATGGTATAGCCAATCAAGCAAACATACGCATGGGATCGGAACTCTGTAGGTAGCACAGTTGATTCTAGATCCGGCTGTAAACTACCATTTGCTAGTTGAAAATGACCGGAAGCTCCTAACTCAATTGGTGACTTACTTCTGGGTGGAAGTAGTGGTTCTCGTGAGATAAGATGCCATATTTCCAGGGCTGGAATGACCTCATGTCAACCATGTGCCAAGATGGAGACGAATAGAAAGATAAAGAGCCCGAATCGTTGGAAGATGCTTAAAAACATGCATCAGGCTGATGGGATGCATACCTATGTGGAGTGGGGAGGTGACTTGACTTTTGGAACGCTCCGAGTGCATGGGCCATCCCGGAAGGGGTCTCGCTATACCATACCACCAAGATTAGAATTCATATCACTATGCAGAGAGGGATGGAAGGATCGGCGCACCTCGTAAGATTGCCGGGCTGATACAGACCGCCACTATTCTCGCTTCCAGGGGCTTGTGTGCGCATGTCCGAATAAGATGGCCACCCGGCAAGGTCTACGAGCAAACCTCTAGATTTGGACTTGGTCGGGGTAATAACCTGTGAGGGAGACAAGACCGGGGATGTTCCCTGTTCGTTGTTTGAGATGTGGGCGTCCGGATCTGTATGTGGATCCATGAACGGGTGCGCCGGGCTGGCTGACGATGTCGGTGAGCCGGACTGCAGTGTGCAGTAAGCCAGTTGAGACAATGAGCGGGCCCGGTGTCGACGACGGAAGAAGAAGGGGAGGGGAGAAAACTTGGTCGAAACAAGCCTACAGGACGGGCACGAGGCCAGGCTGCAATTAGCTGACGTAATGGAAAGACGATCGCTGATTGGCCGACTAATTAGACAAGATTGAGCATGTTACTATGCCACTTGAAGATTCGCAGAGAACGGTACGCGCCGTCGAATTTTACAGCGGAATAGGTGTGTTTGGAAGTCGAATCTTCTCCGTTGGGTTCACCCGCTTTGTCAGGAGGTCTACATTTCGCGCTCCGTCGCAGCGGCATTCTAGGGGCAACTGTTGTAGCCGCTTACGACTGGGACCAGACCGCGTGCCAAGTGTATGCTGCAAACCTTGGCGCGAACATTGTCTGCAAGGTCAGTTCCTACTTTGTCGAATGCGCCGACGCTGGGTTAAGGCCAGCCTAATGCTAAATAGACAGACATTTCAACACTCACTGCCTCTGACCTCTCTCGATTGAATGCAAATCTGTGGCTTCTATCACCATCATGCCAGCCATACACCGTCCTCAACCCATTGGCCAAAGGAGCAGTCGATCCACGTGCACAATCTTTCTTGCACCTCATAGACAACGTTTTGCCAGAACTATCGGCGCATGACATGCATCCACGTTATTTACTCGTGGAGAATGTGGCAGGATTCCAAGTGCGTGAACGAGGAAACCACCTAGCCAGTACTTTCTCTGAATCCGTACATTAGGACTCCACCACGCGACATCACCTTGTATCTACCCTGCAAAGACTCGGATATGTCACGGCGGAGTTCGCTCTGAATCCGCTGCAATTCGGCATCCCAAACTCGCGGTTGCGCTACTACTTGCTCGCGAAACTCTCTCCACTGACATTCGTTTGTTTGGATTCGACCAAGTCAGATCATTTACTTGATCATATCCCACTATATCATGATCCTCACAATGAGTCCCAACAACCGTCGCACGCAGCCTCGCCAGATCTGAGGCAGTATACAGACTCGATGGTGGATACGGAGACATTTTCCCAGTTCAGGATCCCAGACCGTGTGCTGAACAAGTGGGGTCGCTTGTTTGATATCGTACTACCGTCTGGCAGTAGAACTTGCTGTTTCACTCGAGGTAAGCGAACTTCCAATCCTTGCAAACCAGCCATCCACAAACGTATTAGGGTACACCCAGCTTGTGGAACGCGCTGGTTCGATTCTCCAGATGAACGAAAACCTCGATGTACGTTTTTTCAATCTAAATTGATAGGTCTCGCCTATTTGCGTTCTAGACCACACAAGTTTTCGACCTGTTTCTCCGTGCACGTGCAAGTGGCGACGAAAACGCCGTGCGGATACTTGATCCTCTTTGCCTCCGATATTTCACACCCACGGAACTCCTCCGAATCTTCCATTTTACTGATGTGGCAGATTCGTCTTCGATCATTTTCATATGGCCCCCACGTGTGTCGACAAAGTGCAAGTACCGTTTGATCGGGAACAGTGTGAACGTGGAGGTAAGTTGGAATTACACCCCGAGAAGGACGGTGCTAACTGTCACATCAGGTTGTGCGGAGGTTGATTATATATTTGTTTGCCGCAGCGGAAGATATTAATTTTTGACCCATCGTCATCATGATCAGGGATGTAACCGGTGACCCGAGAACAATGAAACGACTCACTGATAACACCATACTTAGCAGGACTTGTGATATCAAACATTAAGTTGGGAGGTACACCATAACTCAGAAAGGATAAGTTGCATGTTCATGTCTATTCGTCAGTCGATGAACTACTCTATCATTGACGACAGTGACAACCTTGCCCGGATCCTTCAAATTCAGGGGGAACACTCATCATTGGCTGCGGGTTTACAGCGTTCATGTTGAAGGTACTTCTCACCCACCTGTTTGTGATTGGCGAAGAAGTTCTCCATCATGAACTCCGTGGCACAGGGGCGAGAGAACAACTGCAGAGGTGAGTCTCCCGGAACTTCCTTTTTGTCCGCTCCAAATTCGACATGTGTCCCATTATATAATTCTGGAAGCGACAAAGGCACTTCTTGATGCAGGTAAGGCGCACCAAATCTGCCTAATGTAGACAAGCATGACTTGGGAGGTATGACATACGGCTTTGTCGCGGCCGCCTTGTCGATCGGGCGTTGCTATGGTGAATCGACGAGCGGCCAAGTACGTGATCACTGGCGAGCAGCGCAGAGCGCCATTCATAATCTTGGCATGACCAACATCCCGATAACGAATGTCAACAACAATTGCTCCACTGGGAGCACTGCTCTCTTTCACATCAATGCCGTCAAGTCATCCCTTGTGCACGGATTTGAGCGCATGGCTTCGGAAAGCCTCAGTAACCACTTCTCGGGCCGATTCTTTTGTTCGGTTTGAGGACCCTAAAGTCGGAGGAAACGCGGCGGGGGTTTGGGTCTGTGGCTCCGAGGACGTTTGGGGACACCGTGGCAGGAGTATGGTGCGAGCATCGGTCACTTTGCAAAGATCGGGTTAGCGTGATCGAGCTGCAGCCTGCTTTGCTTCGAACGACGTGGGTGCAGTCTCCCATCACGGTTTGATAATGACAGGAATCGCTTCAATCAGCTCGTCACGCATCTTGCCTTCGTCTCTGCGTCCCAGAAGCAACTTACAAGATTGTAGACTTCGACTATCTCGTTTATGGTAGTTATAGTTGATCGGGCGAGGACATGTCGGAAGCAACAATAGCCGAAACCCGGGTACATTTCCCCACACCATCGCGGTCACTGGTTGTATCCACCGTGCCATCACCCTCCTCCACAGTTTCGTCACCGATTAAGATGGTACATAACAAGCACAGAAGAACATTCATAGTTGGATGCGGGTGCACCGCCTTTATCAAGGTACCTGCCTGGCTATCTTTCAAGAGTCCACGTTTAACTTACTATCATGGTTTTGCATGTACCATCATTGAACTCCAAAGCCCAGGGGTCTGAGAACCACAGAAGACGTGAGTCTCAGATAATACAGTCGCATCCACTCTGACGCATCTGAAATGTCCCATCCGTCAGATGGGCCTAGAAGCCGCGACAAAGGCATTGCTCGACGCAGGTAAGGCTCGCTCCACTTCCCGCAGGTTGGAAACGGGGCAACACACAATCCTACGTTATAGGTATCACGTACGATGCGGTCGAAACTGCCTTTGTTGGATACTGCTATGGCGACTCGACCAGTGGACAGGTGAGCCGTCCCTTCTACTCAGTGCTGTCCGTTGTTGTGACGAGTTCTCGCTCTTTAGCGCGCCCTCTACAACCTCGGCATGACCGGGATCCCGATCACGAATGTCAACAATAACTGTTCTACCGGTAGCACCGCGCTCTTTAATGCCAACAATGCCGTCAAGTCCTCTCTTGTGGAGTGCGCACTTGCTCTCGGGTTCGAACGTATGGCTCCTGGAAGTCTAGGAACCAACTTTCCCGATCGTGCATCCCCGACTATACTCTTTGGAACCAAATCCCAAGAATTGGAGTCTGGTTTGAAGGCGGGGAAAAACTTTGGGCCAAGCGCTCCGAGGATGTTTGGCAACGCGGGGCAGGAATACTGCGAGAAGTATGGTGCTGATATCACTCATTTTGCCAAGATAGGTGTGTTCCATTTGTGCTTGGCACAATAGCCCATGACATTACAATTGCTGAAACACGATGATATGACAGCCGCGAAGAATCACAAACATTCGGTCAACAACCCATACTCACAGTTCCGGAATGGATGGACTCAAGAACAGGTTTTAAATTCTCCAAAGATCAACAATCAGCTGACCAAGTTCATGTGCAGTCCAACATCGGTAGATTTCACTACCATGTTCCATAGCCATCGCTGAGTTATGCATGTAGGATGGCGCAGCCTGTTGCATCGTTGTGTCGGAGGATTTTGTGCATGCTCATAAACTCGAGAACCAGGCCATCGAGATTGTTGCACAAGCACTCGAGACAGATCACCCGGCCACCTTCGAGTCCGGGAGTGCAATGGAAGTAGTCGGATACGGT
>JBBPSL010000116.1:7755-24486 GCA_038093555.1 Butyriboletus appendiculatus
TAATGAAGACGACCAAGTTATTGTTACCGAGCAGCTACTGAGGCGCCGTATACCTCGACGATGATCGTACAAAGAACAAAGACATCTAACTTCCTAGCAGACTCTGAGCTGCCGTTAGACAGCCCAAGATTGGGAATTCAAGGTGTGATAGCGACCCAATGTCCATAATCATTCGATCAACCTCACCACTTGTCGTTCTTAGGCCGCGCATGATGCAAATGCTTTTTTTTTTTGGCGCGCTACTCGGGTGGACCTTTGAACTCGATCAATGCTATTGACATAGTTGCCTTGGCAGTCTGGAATAATATGCAGTAGCGGACCCGCTTTGGCGACAGCAAGACCCATGACTCCCCCTACGATGATTAATCCTGTTTCCGCATGAGCGAGTTCATGTGGACGCAATTATCGGAAGCTAGATTTCAGCCAGAAGCCACATCGCTGGCTAGATCTTTGCCAGTGTGTGCCATGCAGCCCTCTCTTTCATGGTCAGGAGGCTTGTCGACGCTACATGAATCCTGGGGTCATTTCACTTCGGGCTGCAAATTTGGATGAACAGCGACGCCTCCCAGTGCCTTCTTCAGGGCGCACATAATTTATCTAGGGGTCCTTGTCCTATTTTTGCAACTCTCGACAGGGTCTCCCCGCCAGCAGTGAATCACACCTTTGGAGTCCATCTGTCCGGCGATATGGGACTTTGGTATCTGGGTACGACTGTTTGCGCATTTCCGGTGGATTATTTCCAGTAACACCACACCTAACGAAGTGCTTGTTTTACTGATTCGATACGAGGGAGACAACTTGTATCATGGTAAGCAATCCCATTCAGCTCCATCTGGCCGTACCTTGCATGACCAAGCATGAAATATACGATGGTCCTACTAGCATGTTCTATACCCCGGATGCCCTGTTAAGCTCTCGCTGACAAGGTTCAGCCATATCTTAGTGTTATCGTACATTCAGCCTTGGAATTTCCCTGACGTAGGTGCAGACGACCCACAGAAACAACAGGGCAAAGAAATTGCATATGACGGGCTCATCCACCGCAACAATGTGCTCTGTATATAGAACGGACCCACTGGCAGGAGCCAATGAATGCCACTCCCCTTGGTAAGATAATCAGTTATCCTGTGGAGGAAATGCGCAAACGTCGCCGAGGCACACCAAGCCTGAGGCCTTGAAGCCTTGTGGTTGTCCATCGAAGAGACCTTGAACACAGGTGAGGAACTTTGACCTACTTTGCGAACTTGGCCTTTGCGTTCTGGGCCGAATATCGTACCTCACTTGGTGAATTCCGGTTGTTTAATGGGATAACCCGCCGTTCTCACCGAGCGCGACAACTGAACGATACAAGTCAATAGCGGCAGGACGATGCATGGTTAGTCTAGCTAAAGCGAGGAAGGTGGATCGAAGTGGTAGATTGAACGGCAAACAAGTCTGCACTATTGAACATCGCAATGATGTGGTATGTTCCGAGCCTACGACAGGACCATCGAAGGATGACGATACTGGGTGTACAGGAAAACTGCATCCACGCAGCCAGTGTTAACTCGAAAAGAGGCTGCCGGCGTGTTTCATGACGATGAATATTCGGAATATGACCACCATGACTCACCAACACCCAGCTAGTCGCAACTTCCATCGGGAGGACCATCTCTCCACCTTTCGTCCGTCTTCGTGCAATCAAACTTGTCCTTTCCGAGTCTTTCGTTCACTTCATTATGCCTCTCGCACAACCACCAACTCAGTCCTGCACGACCACTGACATCTGGCGGATGATGCTTCATCTCCTCCCCTAGATGCGTAGCGCAATGAGAGCAAGGGTACAGCACCGGTAAAGAGTGTAGCAGGTTCAACATGTTGGCGCGTTGAAAAGGAGTGGGTCGCTCAGGGTAATAAGCAGCAGTTGCATGCAGGAACGTCCAGGTTGCGTTCCCCAGCTGCTCGACGTCCGGAGGGCAGTTCGCGGGGCGCGTGTCAGGATCGGATTCGTTCTTAAGTCCACTACCAGACGCGAGGGCGGCTATCATGGCTGCTGCTGTTTTCTTCCCCGTGCCCGGTTGTGAGGATGACAGTTTTGGCTTCCAATTCCGCCATGCCGTGCAGATTTTGCAAGGTTTGCCATCTGGGCCGATGACCATGCCTGGGGGCAATCGGGGGGTATTGGATGCAGAGCTTGTACTACTCATTAGTAGTTCTGTTGTTACTGACAAACGAGGTCGGGACCATCGGATGAATCTGGAGGACGGGACCGCACGTGACCGTCCCGCGTATCGTTTTCCGGTTCTCCTCCCCTTCTTGAACAAAATCCATCATATCCCGGGTGACTTCCAGGTAATTGCATACTGATGCCAGTTTCGCCTTGTCGTCAGGCCTGATATGACTAGTCTCCCACCATGTCCCAAAGACCAGTGTACACATCACTCAGCATCCCTACAGTCATCACTCACCCATCCGTGAAATGCCTCCAATGGTCGGACGACGGTCAGCTTTGCCTCGTCACGAAATCTGCCGTCCATATTCTGGTGCGCATTTTTGTTCCGTCCACAAATCCACCCGTGCCGAGTGCATACAGACACCAGACCATGGAATCAACTTTAGCACACCTGCGGACATCAAATGTTCCATCCGCGACGAGGAGAGCGATCGGCCGCTTGGATGGTACCGAACAATGATCGAAACGACGCGAACACAAACCCACTCGTGGCCCAGCATGAGCCAAGGTCGTGAAATGTGTTTGCCCTCGTAGCCCCACTCATCCGCTTCCAGGTTGGGGTTCCCTGAACTTGGGATCCCTCGATGTCTCTGTCCGTGCTGTCACATGTTCCCCGAGCGGCTTGACATCTCGTGGAAGGTAATGGCTCCTTTTTGTCCATGTTTCATTTTCTTCAAGTTCAAAAGGTGCATCATAGCGGTTTTGAACTCTAATATGGAGGTCTCGCTATGGGCTGCCGCAAAAAATCATCTGAAAGGCGAATGGCTAAACGTCGGTTCATTCCGTCTATACGAGAACCTAAGGTTGATTCTTACTAGATCCAAGACGTGACTGCGTACCTCTTAGACATTCTACGACTTGAGTATGATATCGACGAGACGTTGTGGATACTGGGGATCCAAGTTATGAGTGAGTCGTGGTGCCCGTGAACGGACCGTTTCTGATTGTTATTTTCTTAGGCATCGCATGGTCAAGCCAGCCGCTTTGGGCTATCTATCCTGCTCCGTTGGTGGACGCGTCAATTCTCGCATTTGGGACCCGGGCAGGATCAGTGAAATTGTTGAGGTACGCGTACACTATAGTATTTTCCCCGCGGCTAGACTCGCCTAGGTTTGAGCGCGGTGAGAATTCAGAAGGAGCGGTTTCCCTCATCGGAGAAGTGAAGCTTTGCGAAAATTGGATAACCAACATAGCCTGGTCGCCTTGGCTTGTACACAACGGTGGACAATGTATATTTTTATCTCTCCCATGGAAGTACCGTTGACTTCGATGCTCTGCAGGCAGGTGTTCCCTGGCGTGTTCCACGGGAGACGGAGGCGTTCTCCTCATAAATATTTCTCAGAAGCTTCAATTCCGAGGAGGCGATGGCCTTATCACTACTTATGAATTAGACAGCGGTTTCGAACGGGCAACTGATGTTGTTTGTTCTCCCGACAAACGCGCCGTTACTGCTCTCGAATGGGTCGCTGTGCCCGGAAGAAACGTATGAATTTTATCTAACGGCGAGATAATTCGATAACCATCTCTCTTAGCCGATTCTGGTGTATTCTAAACCTGGTGTGATTCATCTGTGGTCTTGGTTCTCGTCACCTGCACAATGGCATGGTGGCCGTGTGCTTGCCATCCAGACGCAAAAGTTATCAATTGGGTCTTCCGCGTTCTCGTGTGTCTCGGGCTTTTCCTACGTGAAGGAAATGGATGTGCTTCTCGTGGCACTTTTTGACGGTTCTCTTCACTCCATTCATAATATGTCAACCGAGCCATCCTGGGTTCCCACATCATCGGATGACCAACTCACATCAGAAGCACTTTCACAGGCGTCTCGTGTATTTTTTGCCCAAACAACTTCTGCAAGCATTGAGTACGTGGATGTGAACCGAATCAGCGGGTTGGTTTGTCACGACTCGCACTCCACTCTGACGTGGATCTATGAGTTTGTACCTCCTGTCTCCGGTGTTGGGCTGTGACTTATTGTTCGATTAAGGTCATTAAGACCTTCAGATTTCAGCTACAAACATGAAGCAAAGCATGAATGCGTGCTCCTCACTGCACCATTCTGGCCTCTCACGTCTGACGCCATTTTGAGGGCGGCGCAGGACACACTGGTTCAGTTTGATTGCGGTAATTACGCCCTCGACATCCTTTCTCCGGTTACATTGATCCTAATGTCGTATGCAGCGACCAGAAGCACGCCGCTGCATCAGCTCCGGCCCCTCTTTTTGCACCTATGCAATACGGGGCGCTTCGCTGAAACATGTCCTCGGGTGTTGGATATATTGGATCACAGTCCGCAGGACGAATCACTCGCAGTGTCTGTACCTCTGTCGTCCCAAGGTGTAGGGGTGGAGCTTCAGCGCCAGCTTCGAGAAAGCTTGGCTACCCATCTCTTTGGTTGGAACACTCTCCTCTCTCTGCGGATGAGGTTATCGATCGCAGATATGTGTTGGGTAGGTGGCGTTTCTGCCACGATTGCTCACCTAATCATGTCCGTTACGGTCGCAGAGACTGTGCAAGGACGAGCAATTACGCCTGAATTGTGGACAAGTTGCTCACCGTCAGCTGACTAGTATCTCCCACCGGGTGCTACGCATTTTGGTTCGCCATTTCACAGCCCTCGTCACAGCACTTTCTCGTGAGTGTTCTCCTATGTCGGAAAAAAAATTGACTGCTTCATTTCGTATATGACGACGCAGCGTCTGATGTTCCATTCGTCCTACGAGTGGTAGTGCAATCGCGGCTTGCGGGATCTCCAGCGGATCTATCTCGCGAGGCTGAGGCGTTGTCGAACAAGGTGAATGTGGCGATTGCGATCGATCCGTCGATCGCTGGTTTTCAAGAACTGTGCCCTGCCTGCCACACTGAAGTACCTCTAGAGGACATCACACAGGCGACGTGTCCAAGTGGCCATTCTTGGGGTGAGTGAAATTCGTGACCTCGTGCACAATGGGACTTCTTCCTCAACGCGTTCACAGCTCGTTGTTCAGTGACTTCTTTCATTTTATCAACTTCGATGGTCAGGACGTGCATAGGTTGCAGCCGTAAAGCGCTTCTACCCGTGTCTCAAAGCTCGGTTGTGGACGAAAGCTGGCTTCCCGCCGCTGCACGTAGCTGGATTGTGAAGGAACTTTTAGAAGCCGTTCAACGCTGTCTGTTCTGTGGTAACAGCTTCGTGGGCATTGTGTGAGGGGGTGGAGTTTCCCCGGGGCTCTAAGGGGGCGATACTATTTTTTTTCCGTACAAAATGAAACTGATATGCATCGATCCACGTTTTTTTTGCAACCACGATAATTTATCGTCCAGTGTGTACTTGTGATCAATTAAAATCGTACGATATAATGAGCAGTGTCTCGTCGTCACGATCCCTATCGCTGTTCAGAGGGCTTTGTGGAAACGTCATCCCGCAGCTTTGCTCTCAGCCTTTGGAGTGCCTTGCCCAGCTGGTTCTCCCCCTTTCCGTTAGGCCCTACGCCCCAGAACGCGTCCTTGTCTGAGTCCTGGGACGGCCGCCGAGAGTAAGTTCCTACCCTGTGACTTGGTGGGGTAATCGATCGCTTACCTCGACCAGTTCAGCATCCCCCGTGGAGAGAAGCTCACGTTTCAAGTGCTCGTTCTGCGTGAACTTGTGCCAGAGCACCATGTCCATCTGTGGTTTGCAAATCAATCAGCCACGCAAATGCCGTTTGCATGCGTTCGAAGAAAAGAAGGACGGTGGCCGGACACACCATCTCAACTCTGATGCGCAGCCAGTCTGGCCGGACCTCTGGATTGAATCTGTGAGTCTCATCGAAGACGACGCGCGGACGAGGGGAGCATGTCCGGATGTGTTCCGCCAACTCGGGGCGGTGATCGAGAAACTGTGGATGGGGTACGTGAGATCGTCTGTGCGTCATCGAGTGTTGCGCCCACCCCCTCTGCAAGACAGGTTCGACAGAAATATTTCGAGCCCTGCCCCTTGGTAGTGGGTAGGCGTTCTCTGTCCCCCAACACTCACCTTGAGTGACTGAAACAAGTGCTCGCTCGTGGGGTAACGTTTCCCCCCGTACTCGACCGGGTCGGGGGAAAAGTTGGTGAATCCGTAGTACGGATCATGGACATTGTAGAACAGAATGCGCTTGGGAGGTTGAACAGCCTGATTCGGCCGATCCTGCTTCCGCTTCGCCGCTGTCCCCCCTGGCGACGCAGAGTGCGGACGTGAGGGCGGTGGGGGGGGCGACTTGGCGCCGCTCCCCCTGACGACTTCCAAAGCTGTCTGGACGACCCTGAGTCCGCTGTCGAGTTTGGCGTCGCCATCCGACACACTGCCCCGATCGCCCGCTTCGAGTCCGAGTTTCCCCAGCGACTTCTTGACCGCGTCGATCTTGCGACGCGTGAGCGGCTCGTCGGACGTCACGCGCACCGTCTGGACGATGTCGATCGCGTACGTCTGACTGCGACGCCGAGGATCACTGGCACCGGGTTCAGACGTCTTGGATGCATGCGAACTCGGATCGGACGCTCGTTTAGTACTGTTGGCGGGCGCAGGTAGTCGTTTTTGTAACGCGGAGCCTGGCATTTGTGGACGATCTTGTGTGGATTGGCTTGAAGAGAGTATGACGTGCGCAGCTAACGCGTTTGCTAGTGCTTTATACCCGACGGACGACTGCCAGCACGTCCATGCAACATGGTCTCGCTTGCACCGACTCCACAAGTCCACGTTGCGGCACCGCGTACTCAACGCGCGACACGTCCGAGTTGTGCCCCATTTTTGTTGCCGTTGCTGACTACCATCATCCAGGCGGCGGTGCGACACCCACGTGGCAGCATGCGCAGGGGGTATACATAGTACAGTACTGCCCCCCCTTAATGGACTTTCTTCTGCACTGATGTACCCAGCAAGTATGCCCACATCCAATTTTTGCCAGGTAAGTTCAATCTCGAATGCAAACTCGCACGATCGTTTCCGTTCCTCGCCGTTCAGCTCATGTCTCCTCTTCGGACTCCCCCGAAATGGATAGGTTTGTGGCATTAAACCGAAGTATGTCGACGCTACAGGCGTTACCCATCCGTATTGTGGAAAAACCTGCGCTCGGACTGCCACGAAAGGTCCAAACGTCAGCGCTCCAGCGGGCTGCACAATTAATGGGTGCAAGAAACCCGAAGACCCTTTGTTTCATGGATTTTGTTCATCTGATCACGCAAAGTATGCGCCTCAACCTTGCGTCAGAGCTGTGTAGACTCATTGGCTCTAGGTTGGCCGTTAATTCCGGTCTTGCGCTAGGATGTACTCGATGCCACACCTTGCCGCAGTACAATGGACCAACGTGCAGCGATTGCGCCAAGATGCCGCCGGATGAACTCCGAATGTGGAACATCAAACGCTCGAGCACGGTCTGGAGAGAATGTGAGTTTGATGTTCTCCCGATCGAGTCGATACTCATCATCCTGATCAGTCGAACGAGAGTGGAGAGACAGATGGAAGACCGGAACAGCAGCAACGATCGACAAGTTGTTCGAGATATCGTACCCATCTGATATCGTCGCCAGCAAGGAAATATTTCGGTAAGCGTGAGTATCGACCGCTGTTCCTGTATGCTGAAAGTCAGCCTGCAGACAGAGTCTAGAATCCAGTGGCGGGGTTCGGTTATTACGCACGTTTCACGCCTCCCAGTGCATTTGCGACATGGGCACGAAGGGCGCGGTCTTATGCGACTGGCGTTCCTGTGGGATCTGTAATATTGTAAAGTCCGGTTTTGACCGTGTCGCGTTTGGCGCTCCTGGTAACAAAGGAAGGTCAGTCCAATGCATTATTATCGCCCCAGCCATACTCTCCGACACTCAACTTTGTCTACGCTTTTCAGACAAGGAGACGGCCTGTATTCTTCCACGGATCCTCCCGCGGCGGACCGTTTTGCTACCTCATGCCTGAGTTCACCGTATCGAGTTATGATTGCCTGCGATGTCGTCCTGCCGCAGAATCCGAGCATAAACAATTCGGTTTGTCATCTCCCACCAGTAACCTCCGTTTTCTGATGAAATGAACAGATTCTGATGGGAGACCGAGTCGTGGTGCGCAATTCAGGAACCATTAGTCCGAGATTCATCGTCATGTATACTAAAGGCAGTTGAAGGACTGAGTCTGGACTGCCACCGGCCCAACCCTCTACACGGTGCGGTTACAGAGTTAGAGCTTGCTTCGTCCTGAGATCCGTTGTCTATTTATTGCAAACCTGTGCAGAGCTAGTAATCAATATGAAGGCACTCCTTTGGGTATTAATTCTTGTGTCCCATTGATAACGAGTGACGATTGCCTCGTTGTGCACTGCCAAAGGACTAGGCAACAATCCACGGAAGTTTTAATCCAGAAGAAGACCAGATCAACATCGAGGATGCAATGTGTCTGGACACACTCTGCACAAATTCAAATAGATGGAGCTTCTCTGTCACTATCAGCCAAGAGATATGGATGGAACGGAAAATTGCGTGGTGAGTGATGAGCGAGTCCCCCTGTCCTGTCTTATCGTGAGCCGGATACAGATCGATAGAGATATCGTCGGAGCGCCGACAGGATCATATGGTTGCGTGTCCGTCGCGCAACGAAGGTCCGAGTCGCGCCACCAACGTGGAGAACACGAGGCAGCTGTGCCTCCGCACGTCGTGTGCCCTAGCCCTTATAACGGAGAAGGTCAACGTCGTGGTCGTTGTCAGTCGGTATAATTTGCGATGGCTCCGAGCTTGTGTGAGGTGCGCGCTAACGTTCTTCGCTCTATCGCCGTCTGGATCTAAGCGCAGTTATTCAGAATTGCCACAAGAGGCCGAAATTCGGTACTCACAAATTCTGCGGCAAGACGTGTGCCGCACAAGCAGCAGCCAAACCTGCGTGGTCGAAGCAGTCGCAGCCCCAGCCGAAAGCAGCTCCAAGAATCGCAGGTGGTCAGAAAGGTGCACCTGTCCCGCAAAAAGCGGCCCAACTGTGCACTGTGAGTCACAGCATTGTCGACGTCGATCAATCGTGATCCGGAGTCACTCATCTTCGATGGACGTCGATCTGCAGTATTGTGGTCAGAAGCGCAAGTCCAACGGCTTCGATTATTGCGGCAGGTCATGCGCCGCGCTTGCGATCGCTGCGCAAACCAAGCCACCCGCACCCGTAACAATGGGTGTTCCAGCGACGAAACAGAAAACGACGCGCGCACAGAACGCGCCTCATAATAATGCTGGGGCCCCTGCACCCGCGAAACTCCACCACGCACCTCGAACCAAGGTTTTTGTAACTCAAGGTGACGATCTTGATAAACTTTGCATGAGATTTACATCGACCACTTATTGAATACCAGACGACTCCGCTGAGGAAGAGGAAGAACCAGAAGAAGAAGGGGATGGTGGGATTTCTACCGATCTAGATGCGTATCCATCGGACTCGGGATCCGAACCAGAGGATGGACCAAGCGTGCCGGCCATATCTCAACCAAGCGCCAAGACCACATCAAGAGGTGGTAAACCTGGCAGTGGTGCGCCAAGAGTCGCTCCTGGTACATGTGTAGTTCCAGGATGCGGCCAGCCGTCTCACGTCGATAGGAATGGCGTGAAGACAATGTACTGTTCGATAAGACACCGAGAGTGAGCGCCATCCGCTTGGTTCAACTTGCGACGAACCACTCATGCGATTCAACAGAGAAGCGGTCAAGCTAGGCCTGCAGACAGCTTGCATCATGTGCCAACGATATCCGCAGAGTACCTCGGATTATTTCTGCTCGTCTGCGTGCAGGAATCAGTCCATGAAGAAGACTTGAGGCATCTACCTTAGGCTGTATAAGTATATTTTCGGGCAATATAGTTACCACGCCGAATATAAGTGCCTTGTGAATTCCGCCGTCCTCTAGTCGGACGAAATTGCGGTCGGACAGATCTAATTCATAAGTTGAGTCTGTTCTAGGTAGACAGAGAGACAAAAAGACAGCCAGTGCTAGTGAGTAACTTAGCCAGACTTTTCATAGTCAATCATGTGGAGGCACTGCCACTGGAGCCACCAGCTGATCTTTGCTTACGTCATCCAACAAAATTTGTTCGTCCAAACCTCCGACGGCGGCCAAGTCCTCCACCCTCCTTTTTACTTCGCACTCTCCGCCACACGTTAAATGGGCCGTCTACGACGTTCACGGACTCACAAAGCCCAGCGTGACATCCACCGGGCGTCTCGCACAAGGGTATGTGCTCTTTAACCGTCCATCAAACCTCCGAATAAATATGAACCGCTCGTCAGGCCCGCACAAAAGATCTTGATCAGATACAGCTGATCGACCTCGATCCGAAAGTAAGTCGCTCACTACAAAAGGCCAGCGCGGCCCCCGCGCCCCCTCTCTTTTTGTGGCGGCGCGCATCAGGTTCAGGTCCCCTGTTCTCAGATCAACTGAGACCGAAAGTGTTCCTCCCCACTTTCTGATTGATACAGTCGTTCCGTTGATGTAGTACGGTGGTTATACTCAGTATTGAGCTGATCTCCCCATTCCCCATTCCTCTTCCCCCTGTGCCCCACCCCCACTCTCCGTTCTGCGTAGAACCGTGCTGCACTGGAGGCGCAGCCACTCGATTTCGACAAACCGGGTCTGGCCCAACACTATTGTGTTGAATGTGCCAAGTACGTCTCTCCATCCCCCCCCCCTCCGTTTTGACTCACTTTCTTCATCATCCGCTCATCCCGTGCTTGTTTCATATTTCAGGTATTGCGAGACGGACACTGCACTTCGTTCGCATTGGAGAAGTAAAGTACATAAAAAACGTTGTCGTGCACTCAAGGAACCTGCATACACCATCGAGGAATCGGAACGTGCTGCCGGTCTGGGCAGAGACGGAAAACGGCCCTCGTCCACAACGAGCACGTGGATGTCTGCCACTGCTAACACTGCGTCAGCCGTCGCTGCGGCTGCAGCGTAGTCTTCCATGTGTTTTGGCGCGTGGATTCGCTGTGGTTTGTACGAACCGTTGTCGTACGACTCATGTATCCCTTGCTCGTTGTGCTTGCTTCCATTGCCCAGGAATATTACATTCCAGGCGATGGTCGCTGAGGACGCATTGAGATAAGGGGATTTGAAGGAGAGTATCAAGGGACACCCCCGTTCCAGCCCAATGCGGTGTGCGCAGGTAGCTATGCCGAAAGCGTGCAAAGAAATATATACTTTTTGACAACGGTTGTAAATTACAAGTAGTCGTGCATGCACTACCATACATTAGCCATTTCGTACCAGTAACCTGCAAGTCAGCGCGCAAATAAATTAAGGAGAGAGAAAAATCTACCGTTCATCGACCCCAATAAAAAAAATTAGTCCCAACTTATAGAAAAAGAACGATGAAATAAAGTGAAAGAGTGTAATGAAGGGAGAGTTCAACCGCCAGAGTGAACAGAATAACTTGTCGTCCTATCGCCCTCTGTACGCCTCTCCAAGTATGACTCGTCGTCGGACTGTCTGTCCAACGGCGCCGTCGAGTAAATACGTATCGTGCCATCATGACTTCCCGTTGCAAGCATCATAGGATCGTCTGTTGCATAATTCCACCCAATACACGTCAGATCACCGACGCCGGGTGCGTTTTGAGGTCGTATGCAGTGCAGCAGAGCTGCCGTCTCTCGGTCCCAGATATGTATATCACCACCTGAGATGGACAACAATCAGCAACCACGACGAGCGAGCATACACACGGAAAGGATACCAACTTTTCCCAGCACAAAGGACAAACTGATCATCCTTACCACCGAAATGACATGGACCTGCAATGTCGACGGGGCCTTTGAGAGCGAACGTGTGCTTCAAATTCAGTCGCGATGTCTGCGCGTACTCATGGCGATCTCTGTCTCGTACTATTTCGAGCTTCCATAATTGAGGGGCAGCCTGAGACGAAATGGAGTTAGTGCGTGAGCCCAACCAGCCCATGAATACTTACTTTCTCAGGGGATATTAGGACAGCTGGTATTTTCCTTGCTATAGTAATGTCGCGGACATCGTTAGCAAACGGCGTTTGGCTTTGAAGATATTAAATTCAAAGAATCAGCATGTAAGCCATATCACTGACCTTTCCCTTGTCCTCGTCAGCATATTATATACTGGCGGATTCCACGATTAATCACGGAAGACCCGATGTACCAATGGGATACTTGCCAATAATGCGCTTCTCAACTCTAGTATGACGGCTGGGTTGGGGCCCAGAAGGCGATGTTATCGAGGGTCCCACCCCAACCAATCGGGAACAGTCCGGCGTCACAGCCACGTTAGTCAACCGGACTTGTCCGAGGTGGTACGTATCTAAGACTTTTCCGTGGAGATCCTGAGGGCGCAACGAGGGATAATACGTTAACAGAAACACACACTCGCTAAAGCGAGGACACGTACCAGTTTCACCACGTCACTGCCCTCGACAGATAAGAAGGCTATTCACGACTGTTAATACCAGGCAGATCCTCCGGAAGCAAACGTCTTACCGTCCCCTGCGGGAAGCCATATGATAGACTGAACCGTGTTTTGGCGATCTATCGTTTTTTTACACACACCATCCTATTCTATTTGTCATTATCTCTGTTGGTCGAGAGGTAAATGATCTTACCTCCGACCACACCTTGACCGCGCGTGTGAGTCGAGTGAGGAGTATTTTACCACTTGGAGACCTCATTGAAAGGCTGAGCCCGACAATGATGCGAGCAGAAAGGTGGCACCGTACCAGGCGACTTGACCAATGAACCCTCGAACGTGCACGAGTATGCGGTGGGTAGTGAAGCTATCCTAAGTGCGGGATTAGACATGTGGCGAGAACCATCTATTAGGTAACTCACCCCTACGCGGAATATGACTGACGTCCGGTCCCAACTGATTGCATTGTTAGACCACTGCGGACTGATGAGAAATACGCTTACCTCGAGGTCGCCAAGTATCGACCGTTCGGAGAGAATTGGAGATGTCGAACGAGTGCTTGATGAGCGGCCATCTCTTGGGATGTATCCAACGCCTTCAACTTGTCAATGGCACTGGTTACTCGCCCTCCACGCAATGACATCCCAGGATCCGGGAGTCGACCCGGCGACATCGCCACGGCCGCCGACCCGGGTGGTATCGGAGTATCGAACGAAGAGTTTCTGCGTGGGGACATGGGTCGGGTAGTGGCCTGAAGCATGATTACAGAGCGGATCGCGTTCACGAACCGCTGACGGGCATCAGAATGACGTGTATCTGTAGTCTCATCTGACAGTCCTTCAGTACTCGACGCTGGATTCTCTGTGGTGACCGAACAAACTGAGCGGGTGGCCTCAAGTTTAGGTATAAATGCAGCAGGTTCCTGATGATACACAGGAGGTCGAAGAGGGGCGCGGGTACGAGGGCGAGGTTGAGCGGGCTCCACGATTGGGAGTAATTCCTTAGGTTGTTTGGGCTTGATAATCCAACTCGCGAGATGTCTCAAGTACCCTCGTGCAGCAGCGATACACGAACTGCACCAGCGCAAAGAGATCCGACTGGCTCGTGCAAGACGTGTATTTGCCAGACGTTTGGTCGCTTCAGAAATCACCTCCTCGAGCCACTTTTGTCCTTTGTGCTGGACGAATATCCATCGTTCTGATGCAAACCAGGCAGAGACAGCAGCAAGACCAAATGATGTAACAGCCTATCATCAGGAGTAAGAAACGGGAGCGGGGAGTAATCAAATGGACAGACTCGCCGTTAGAACGGTGATTATCGTTGAGGTTACGGGTCCCTGATGAAAACACCTAAACGTATGTATGACGACAGTGGAGCGGGTCTGCGTACCTGCCCAGATGAATATGTGAAAAGCATGAGTCCAGCGGAGAAGCAGGCGACGGACATCACTAGGAAGACTAGTGGAGACCGTTTGATCCAGATGAGAACCCACCACGGAACCCTATGCCCTGGAGAGCGGCTCAATGATGTCAATTAGTCGATAGGATGACGCTCAGAAGCAGAGAAGAACCTACTACATAGCCTGCTTCCAAGTTAACCCCAGGAGACTATTCACTGCAGCCGCAATGCTGAACACTAACGATGAAAACCAGAAAGCATTCACGGAATCCGCCAACACATTGCCAGTGTAACTGTATGAAAACTGTAACGTAGTTGCGGTGACCGCCGAAAAGAATGTCGCCACAGTGGACAGATTCAATAAATTTGATGCAGCATGTTGCTGATGGAATCTGATTGTTGGGACACCTGTGTAGCATATCGGCGCACTGCTTTCCCATGACGCCTCCACACTCACCGATCTCGATGAACATGGACAGGGTCCCCGTAATGTTGTCAATATGATAGCCGATCTCCGTAGTGAGGTCGTGCACGTAGCGCTGCACAGCAGGTGAGCGGAATTGAGCTGAATAAAGAAATCACGTCAATTTCGATACATAGGAGGAAGAGTATATGCTAGCGCTGACTCTTGTACTCAGCAAGGCACGATGCCCAGTACTAGACACAGGTGTCAAAGTTACATGAGTGAACTCAACGAAATTCGACATACTTTTAAGTCACCCTCAAAGCCCCGCATGGACTGGTTGACAGCCTCATCAGTAAACTCCGGGAACTCATTGAGGCAATTCAGGAAGGTCACGACGTCCTTCGCAAAGCTTTCGAACTGGGCCGGAAGTGTATCAGGCTCGAGATTGTCCTCCAGTATCAGTTTCACGATGGGAGCATGCTGGCCACGCCAAGGACCCCGTCGCTGTCGGTGCATGAAGTTTGGATTGGGAAGAGCCTCACGCGGTTGTCGTGCAATTTTGCGAGGATATAAATTCGCAGCGTTCTCTCGGAACAGAAACAAGATCTTTGTCAACCGTTCGCGTAACTTGAACGCGGAGGAGAGAATCCCGACCGAGCTCCCCAGCTGCCGAGCTGCATTTGCGAAACCGCGGAGCTGACGATGGATGAGGGACAGAAGATGAAAAAAGGGTGTCACATACCTCTTTGTCAAGATTCTCTATGCGTCTGGAAGATATCAAGTCGTTGACGTCGCTATCGCATGCAACTGACGAGCTTACTTTTCGAACTTCAGGAATTGCTCCGCACCAGCATTGGATAGCTTCTCATCGAGAGAGGTCGCTGCAAACTGCCCTTCAGGCACGTTCTCCGTCGCAGATACTACCACGACTCACGTAAGTCCTCTTCTGCCACCGGCGGTGAGGTGACATCTGAAGGGATCGGTCAACGCGCGAAAGAGACATTAGAGCAAAAGAGAACGAACCAGCCTCGAACGCGTTGTCGTTGCTCAACTCGGAAAGCATATCTATCAAGCTGAGTATCGTTTGCTTCCGCTTCAAAGGATCGCCAGACTCCATCCGAGCATAGGGACTATGGAAACTGGACATGTTTGGGCTCCCTTCAGGAAAGCCCCGAGCGACGGGAGGGCTGCCTATCGGCTTAGCTTGAGCCCCTCTAGAACGAGAGCGAGGGCGAGGCATGTTTTCGACCGTACCTCGTAGCATGAGAATCGCCTGATAAGGATTGAAGGGAGCGAGCCCGGGGCAATTCTGTAGGAGAGGTACAGAAAAGGTTGCGCAAAGGATGGAACTATAAGGAGGGGATCAAGGGAGGTGAACGAAGAAGTTGTTCCGACTTTGAAATGCAAACAGAGCTTCGAGTGTTCTGGCCATGCTCCTCGCGCAGTGGATAGAAACGCGAGATTCATTCCTCCGCTTTTACTCGTTCGGCACATGTTTAGCGTTACGGGAAGCAATCGGAACACTCAGCGAACTGAACCAGCGCGTAACTGCCTTGAGGAAACATGGCGAGATGGGCGACCCTGAGTTCAGACCGGCTTTAGAAAGAACGCACTCACCAATAGTTAATTAAAATCTATCTCGGTCAAGGATACTCCACGCCCGTCTGCGGAATACATAAAGACAAGCATAGGGGGCCATGGCATTCTCGTCGACGGCTGACCAAAATGGTGCCAACGTAAAAGTGAAGTGACGGCTTTGGCATGGATCTGACGTGCTGATACAACGTGTTCAGAAGCGCGTGAAATCACGAGAGCGGTTATGATAGACTGCCATCGGCTTCTCAATCAAAACCAGCGAAAAATCGCGATTCATGGAGATGCGGTGCAGTGCCATCCGGGCACGACGGCGCTTGTTCAAAGGCTGACGGGGACGTACGAACGTGGCGGAGGAAAAGAGATCGAGGGGCGGACGATAAGAGGAGCTGTGAGTAAGACGGGTGAGTCAGCTGATAACGCTGACGAGAGACTGATGGCAAGAACGACATGGCGGTCTGGGGAGGTAGACGAAGCGGTGCAGGAAGGACTTCTCAGACCGCAGCTCTGAGAAGAGTCCTCCTGGACCTTTACTCGTGGAGTTGGAAGATAACGGCTGGGAGAAAGCCGGCAGGGACTCGCCAAGTGACTGACACCGCCAGTGCCACGGCGATGTCCCATGGCCAGGGCAAAGAAATGAACGCCCATTCGGTCCACGCCAACGTGCTGGTAACAAACCTAAAGATTACAGTTCGACATTGGGTTTGTGTACCGGCGAGTTCGAGTTAGGTACAGAGTTTCATAAA